>JAVLVB010000470.1:652127-692706 GCA_032876305.1 Orestias chungarensis
AAAAAAGAAAAAAAAGCTTTGGAAGAGCATTTCAAAAATAATTAAAAACAGAATATCATCTGGTCAAAATGATTAAGGTCAGAACTTAAGAAATAAGATAAAACATCAGTCAGATTCCACATATGAAAGTGGCTCAATTCGGATTTCTTTTTGGATAGAAAGAATGCGAGTCGCATCTAGGAAAAAAGTAGGATTTTTGTCACATGTGGTGTGTGAACGTTGATAGAATGGTAAAGAAAGGGTAAAAGTAATGATAGCACCAAGTGTGGCTTCTTTGAAGTGGCAGCCTTAAGTAAGCATCCTCTACCTGAAAAGACTATGGAAGCACCACTTATTTTTGCAAAAAAGAAAAATAATTTGAAAGAACCCCAACATCTCTGGAACAAACTAGTCTGATCAGTAGGGAACCCGCAACACTATCCAGAGAGGACCCAACACAACATCTCATACCAACCGTCCAGCACGGTGATGATTACCTGGGCAGCTTGAGGTCAGTAAACTCTTCGCTCTTCTAAATGTTAAAGTATTCTAGATGAAACATGAATAATCTGGATGACACCAGGACCATGGTCTGAACTGGGTCACACCACAGGACAGTGATTTATGGCCCAGTCAAAATCTGAATGTGAACCTGACTGATTTGGCGTAGCAGGACCGTTAGACAAAAACAGATTTCCATGTTGGCTTCATCATCTTTTAATACATGCTGACAGGGTGGAATCTGGGATGTGTTTTTGTACAGCCTGGCTCTTGAACCTGGTAAAGGCAGCGTATTGCAGAGCTACTCCTGCACTTGGGTGACCAGTTCCGTTCATTTCTTCTATTTCCACCACGTTTCATTTGGCTGTTTTACTGCTAATCATTTTCCCCAACCATCTTTTCATTTGTCCTGTATTTGTCTAACTAATTAGATACCATGTAGCTTGAAACACACAAAACAGGTTAAACTGTGACCTCTTGTCCTGGCACTTTTCAGTACTTCTCTGTTGTTTCTTGCTTAAATTCAAAGTCAAACTTAGTCTCAACATGCCTAAATAAATATAAATTCAACATGACTGGGCTGTTACTGAGGATTTTAAAATGATAAATTCATCTACTTCGTTTGTCTTATATCTCTGCTAAAGGTCGTGTCCTGTTGTTGACAAAACGCTTCAGAATCTACAAGTGCCTAATAGCCCCAAGGAATCATGGTATATGCAGCCAGAAATGCGCTTCAGTGTGTCCCTCAGTCCCAGTGCAGGGAGGAAGTGGTCCGCAGCAGGCCTGAGGGGGCTCTACAAGAGGCCTATTAGAGGCCTATGGCAGGATGCCTCACAAATCCAATTAGGAAGAGCTGGGACTGGATCTGGAGTTCTACATTAGGCATGTCAGTCATGGAAGGAGAAAGGGTGTCGAGTTACCAGAGATGGTGGAACGGAGTTAAAATTGCCTCTTTGCCGTCAATTGTTTTGTATGAAAGAATTTGAAAATATTCATGGGTTTTGAAGGACATCCATTTTTAGCGTTCTGTCTGCACTAAAACGCGACGTGCCATGTTTCACTTTGGGAAAACTACAGGCCAGTTCCCTGGGTGAATTCCAGTGTAACCAATGAGTGTTGCTCAGTCGTGAAGTCATCTCCCTGCAGTACATCACAGCCGACCCAAACTCTTGTTTATATTTTCTCTCTGTTGGATAATGTTGTGGCAGCTTTTGTTTAAAAAAAAAAAATTATTTGTCATCACAAGTTTGTTAAGATCACGTAGTTTCAATTGCACTAAATCACTTTGGGATGGTTATAGCGCTTTGCAAGTGTTTTCATAACCCTTGAACTTGTTTACATTTTGTCACATTACATCCAGTGACATAGTCAGAAAACCATGCCACTGTTATTCGATATAAGTTCCAGTGTTGCTTCAAGAGATGTGACCAAGGCCAAAATGAAACATTTTAAACCTGTACAATAGATAACTCTTACCGTAATAAAGTAAATATACAAACAAAGTACATATAGTGATATGATATATCATTGCGTGTTTAGGTTGCTCAATGCGTACAGGTCACATTAACGAAACACTGACACAATTACCCTTGACTTGTCTGGAGTGTCCTTCATTTTTCACATTAGCCGACGACAGCAGGTCCAGTGTCGATGGAGACGTTTCCTTCAATCACTGCAATGCATAAGATTTTATTCAAAATGAGCTTTTCTTCAATTTTCTTCTGATGACTTTAAGTGACACCCTTTTCAAAAAGCCACGCCCCTAAACACAACCACAAACTTCAATGGATTTCTTGGCATTCAGACAATAATGTAGCTGCAGAACTGCAAAGTTTAATCTCTCTCTTTTTTAATTTTTCTTAAAAACAAACCTTATACTGAGATACCTATGCTAAATATGTGAAATCTAAAGACAAACAGTTGCTGAATTTTTATTAGGGTTATCAGAGGAAAGCAGAATAAATTGGCACTCCATATTTGTGGTTGAAAACCACGTGTCTTTTGCTCTTAGCTTTGGAATTATGTGCTGCTTTGTGTTGGTCTTCCATTCTTTTTTTATGTGACAAATGTGGAAAAGTATGAGTACTTTTACTAAACCCTGTATGTAGGATATTTAAGGAGTCAAAACAAGAAAATCATCTTTTCACCTAATTTTTGAATTCGTCTTGGCTGTTTGCCCCTTCGCCCATGGAGCAGCGAAGTGGAGGGATGTAGACACACAGAAAATTTCCTCTGGACTCTTGAAGTGGGATAAATTTGCCTATTTTATTTGATGAGCCGGTTTAATCACATGTGTCTAGATTTTGAGAAAAACTTTTTTTTTTCTGAGTTGGCTGATTTCATCAAGTCAACTTTATTTGTATAGAATATTTCAGTAGCAAGGCAGAATAAAATGCGTTACATGATAAAAACCTGATTCAGGAGCATCACATTTTAGCATCAAATTCCTCCAGAACAAGTAGCCCTCAGTTTTATTAATCACTCTTCTAGATTTCTGTTAATCAAGGACAAACTTAAACAAGTCGGGTTGAAGGCGTGATTTAGAAGCACTTCGTGTTTCAGCTGATTTGCAGTTTTCTGGGAGTTTGTTTCAGCTGCAACCAGGAGACCTGAGTGGTCTGGAAGGCTGATACAATGAGAGCATTGCAGCTAAGTAATTCATTCATTTATAAACTAACAGAAGTATTTGAAAGTATGTTCTTTGAGCTGCAGGGAGACAGTGTAAGGACATCAAACTCATTTTTATAAGCAAAAGTGTCCAGCTTTCCTTGTACTGAGTCCATAATGGCTCATGTCACTGTGGTGCAATCTATTAATATCAGGCTACAGAGTTAGTAACACATGTATGGTGTCAGTAGGATGTGGCGCCCCCTCGGGTTTGGACACAAGCAGTGATTTTGTTGTAACAGTCATGCAGCTGGTTAATCCTCTCCAGTTGATTAGAACTGGTTTAGCCAGCTGAGACAAATCCATCCATATGGAATCTGTGAAACCTTGAACATCAAGTGAAAAAAAAAGTCCTTCTTCTAAATCTATGCTGCCCACGCAGACAAATGTATTCAGAAAAAAGGGTTTCAGGGTAGGACCGGAAGAATTGAGATAAGTAACCAACAAATGTGGGATAATGAATCCTTCAAACTCGTTAAACCCACATCTTTAGCAACTTTAGGGAAAACTGGGCTATTTAACAGGACAATGATGGCATAAATGGATCAAAATTGGTTTTAACGGAGAAAGGAGACGAACATTAAACTTCTGAAAAATCTCCAACCTAAAGCATACTAAAAACATACACGATGTGCTTTCCCTGCAACTTGCTAAGGCACATTATTTCAAATAGTTTATGTACATGATGAATAAAAGCCTGTCACCCTGAACTGTATACTTACTATAATTTAATGCTGGCAGAATCAACACTATATGTGTGATTTCAGCAACTTCAGTAATAGAGTTTGTGTTCAATATCTTTGCAGTATATAAAAAGGTTTGCGCTCTAAAAAATGGTCCTACCATTGCCAAATAAAGAAATATGAGTTTTCCATAAGCCAAGTTAATGACAAAGCAAACAAAGCAAAATTTCTTTCAGTCAGTTGAGCCTAAGTTGAACTTTGTGGCAGAAAACTAGAATTAAACCATGAAAACCCCATCTGTAAAACATTGTGGGGGAAGCTTTTCTTTAGCAGAAACAGGAAAGCAGGTAAGAGTCTGAAAAAATCTGAAGTAAACAAAAGCAACATATTAATTATTTCTGTGTGCAAATTCAGCAGGGTTGTCTTCTGTCCTGTAGAAGGAGATGATTGGTTTAACAGTCTACATTTTCTTATCTATAAAAATACTTAATAAACCATGTATATATATTTCCCACCTGACAGTTACTAATAATTTGAGATAGTCTATGAAAAAAGAAGTTTCCTGTTGTGACAAATACCAGCTGGAGGAACTTAAGAAGTTTTACAAAGGACTGCATAGGCCTCTGACTTATAGCTGAGATACTTTAATGTTATTCTGCATAGAATAGGATTTATATATTCTAATTCCTTTCATAGAAGTATTAATGAAGACATTCTGCGGCTGAGTGTTGACTTAATGCGTCATAAAACTGCTTTCGTCTTCAGCAAGAGAGCTCTTGTACCATAAGTGTCACAATCTCTATAGGCAAAACATTTGAGGCATTTCATAAAAGCAGAGAATATGGAAAATAATAATAATAAAATAAGCTTTTATCTATCTTAGACCTCAGAGAAACCGCATTCATCAGGCTTTAATCCTGCTGCCTTCACAGATGAATGTCTGCGCCACATGAAAGCTGACAGGAGGAAGATGGCTCCTGCTGTGCGGCAGCCAAACAAAACTGCAGCCCGGCTCAGCAGCAACCCTACAGTGGCCCATATATCTGACACCCCTGTGTTTGCTTTACAGCTTCAGGTAGGCCACATATGCCGTAAATATATGTATGCATATGGAAGATGGAGATGCAACAGGGGTCTGGATTCTTACTCCTGGCTGATCAAGAAAAAAGTGCAAGTCCAAAGTTTGTTTGGAAAATTCTTCTACTGCTCACTTTTATTAATGCTAATTTTTTACAAATGACAGTAACACAGGATTTATTTTCACATTATGTTGTTAAAACATTGTAAGCAGTGACAAACGGGAGTTATTCTTAAATCCACTAGATGGCAGTACATGCTAATGTCAACATTGTCTGAACCTGATCCTGAAGCGCCACTTTCCTGTTACTTTTTGATGCATTCTCTTCCAACACATCTTTGTTACCATCATGCCTCGTTAATAGGCCTCTGCAGAGCTGAATGAGCCTGAATGAGAAGGGCACTCAAGTGTGAGGGGCAGATTGTGCCTCTCTGTCATAGAGTTACATTTAATGTAGTCTATGTCTAAATAATTATCCACTTACAAAACCATTTTATCCAATGCATGCTTGTCAATATTAATAATTTTTTTGGGCATAAACTAAAGAATAGAAATAAGCAATAATCCTTGTGAGGCCATTTATAGTTTTAAATTATTCTTCATTTTTGGTACAACAGAATGCAGCTACAGAAAATTCCAATTTTGGATGTTCCTTATCCAACTGTTATTTCATGACTTTTCGATCCCTAGCACTCTTGTAATCCTGAAGAGACTCACAACACTTGAGTTCGAGGGCAGGTGTGCTGTTGTTTCTTTTCTTTTCTCTTCTCTGATATATCTCTGAAAGCATGCCTTGAGTGCCACTAAAACCACTTGAAGTCAATAGAAAGGGCACCAGGTGGGATTGAGCAGTAGTCCCTCCCAACTCTTTCATCAAAGAACATGAAAGATGACAGAACTCTGTCAGTATGATTGGGGCTCTTAAGAGAGTAGAGCTGAGAATAAAGGGAAAGACGAAGCAGTGTCATAGTAATGACGAAGCCATAAGATAGAGTCAGTAATGGTCGGGTGCTTGTGGAGAGAACTAGTAGTAAACTGAAACAAAGACTCCTTTTATTTAGTGAGCATGGAGGCTTGGAGACAGTAAGTCTGCATACATACTGTAGAGTCATGTGAAACAATAGCACTCCCAGATAAACCTCTTTGGATGTATGTATATGTATTCAGTTTAAAAATAGGGAATATCAAATAATATGATTTGTATTTATGAGGTTTGACATGAGGGTGAGGGCATTGGGTTACTTGATGGCGCACATCATGTACAGGTTGCCAGTCCATTACCAGCCCACCCAGGTCACTTTTTTGGGATGTGTGGTGAAGCTAGACTACCCATACAGATCTCATGCATGCCCAGAGAGAACATAGAAACTCCATGGGAGAAAGACCCTGGCCTGGGATTCAAACCCAGACTCTTCTTACTGCAAGCTGCTGCCTCAGTTACCTCAGTAACTGTGTTTCAAAGAAAACCAGCCTATACAACTATAGTCTACAAATAGAGCACATTCAGAACAACAAAAAGAAAAAAGTCACCCATGGACGTTTACCCCGATGACAGATTGCAAGTAAAAAAAAAAAAAACATCATCCAAATTCTTCTATTAGTTGCCAAAAACAAAAATATTACTATTAGACCTACAGCAGGTGCTTTATCTGTTGCTGTGAAAGTGCATGAATCTGAACTCAGAAAGAGGCTGTTTAAGTTTAAGTTTAGTGAAGATGAGATTGAACCTTTTGCTCATGAAGAAAATATTATGACACTAATGTTTGTAGAGAGAATGCAGACAAAACCTAAAACTTCTACCATTGTGTAATTTGGATATGTTGTGCTTAAAACAAACAAACAAAAAAAGAGTTAAAGGAATCGAAACTTGTGCAAACCGGCAAACATGGCAGTGCTATCCTCATTGCTTGTTTGGAGGTCATGCTGGTAAACCACAGTAGAATGGAACATGAAACTTGTATAGTAATTTTTTAATTAAAGCAACATTCTGAAAAAAATTTAATGTTTATATTTAAGTAACTTAAAAAAAAATCCACAACTATCCCAAATGAAAGCAATTTATAGCATTTTTTCTAGGTGAGCAAACAGGACAGTCAATCCGAATAGAATTTTGTTCTCAATTTGTCCTGCTATGGTGCCCTCTGGTGGATCAACACAAATTCAGCCATTTCATTCATATGTAGACATTTTACCAAGCCACCTAATAGCCTACTTTTTTATTCAGTGCTCATTCAGATGGGATTTTTTTTAGGTAAATTAATTTAGCATAGATACTTGACAACAAAATTAAACAAAAACCTGATTTATATTGGCAATTGCAATTGCTTAAAAACAGAATCTTGGTGGTGATTGGTTTAGCCACTTACCTAAAAACTGACCTATTAAAATTAGGATTTACAGTAAAATTTTAAGGTATATATGTATCACATTATATAAATTAATCAGATGAATGGGACATCAACATTTTTACCCATGTATGAGATTTTATTTAAAGTCAAATCAATAATCCTGATCATGAATTCTGAAAGTTTGTAATTTTGTTTTCCTAGAATAGTTCGATGTAATACTGACGTAAAGGAGATGAGTAGCATTTGGAATGGAGGAAAGTAAAAAAAAAGGAAGCTTGTTTCTTGCTTTTTCAAGAATAAAATTAGATCTAGAGGGATTAAGGGGGAAAAAGAAAAACAGTTCTCCTTGACAATCTTCATCCTGTTACCTCGTTAAAAGTGCAAAAAACTCACCTGGAAGGAGGCCACCAGTTACACTCTGATATCTCTTCACGCAAACACACATACCCACACCCAGATACACTAACACACAACTCCATTGGCAGTGGAGTTACTTTACAATTCATAAGCATTATTTTGACAATGCACTTTGTTATCAATTTTTAGAAAATGAACTTCTTTAAAGTGTTATTTAAATTTCCTATGATTAAAAAGACTAATAATGAAGCAGTACTGAAGGGATCTGTCAGACTTCCCGATGGATGTATTTATAGATGTTGATAAATCCCATTTCCATCCTACTGACCATAAAACAGAAATGTACTAATCTAATCTGTAATCTAATCCAATATAATATTTACTCTATTTTGTCACAAATAGGAACCAAAAAAAGTAAATAATTTTTGCCACAATTCTGCAACTTGTCAGTGTTCTTCGTTGACTTTCTGTAAAAAGAAACGCCTCCCACTTCTCACAGATTTTATTCCTATATTTGCTGTTTTTGCACTCGCACATATGTCTGATCATCAAACGAGCACTAACACCAGAAAATAATAATCTGAGTTATAGTATATATATTAAAAACAGTCACCCCATCTGGCTTTTGAAACAGCACAGGACATTATTAGCTCAGTTTAAGTCTTGAAAAATATCAGAAAGTATTTGTTTTTCAAATCATTTCATCTTTCTCTTCATCATTATATAGGTACACTGTAAATACCAAATCGGTAGCCATTAGGAGCCACCGAAGGTGGTTTGGTATTACCAATGACTATCTTTTAGGCTCCCACATTTTCCAGTAAGTATCCCGTGTGAAATTTAGGTCTCTTTAAAGTAGGAAAGGAAATTACAAGATTGTATGTATCCTATGGGTACACATAGTAATTTTTAAGCAATCTCAAACATCCTATAATATTATCTACTACATCTTTTTTTAAATATATATAATTTACTACAATCATGTTCAGGACTTCATTTACAGTTGGTACCTATTCCCAAAAAGCTTGCAGTTTACATTCTAGCCTGGTGTGAGATGTGTTAACCATTACGTCATGGAACCACAGAGAGCAAAATATCATAATATCTAACTCTATTCATCCGTTCCTTAGTAGAGTGCAGACATCCTGTTTTCGTTTCATCAAAGAACCCTTGAATCATGTTTCTAGAGTTTATACCAAGTTCTATTCTAATCTGAACACATGAGATTCTCCCAGTTATCCTGTGGATCCTCCAGATGGCCATTTGTGAACTTCAGATGGATATGTGTGGCTTGAGGAGCGGGATCTTGCAGATGCTAATCCATGACGTCTATATAGTTCAGGCGTGACTTCTCAGCTTTATCGTGACTGACGGTTAGCTAGATTTTCCCCCAAATTCTAATTTCACTTTTTTCTGTAGTTAATTCATTGTCCTCTAACCCATTCCAACCCTGTGCAGGTTTATAACTTTATTCCTGCTGTCCTTAGAGAGCTCTTTGGTGAACAGACTGAAGTCTGAATGGCTGAGTGTGTGGAAAGGTGTCCTTTATTCAGACAATGACTGATTGGAAATTTTGATGCAATAAAAACAAGTCATTCTGGACTTTTTTTTAGGATTTTATTAAACAGTTGAGAAGTTTCTACTGTGAGAACTACAGATCCTTCTATTGGTTGTTAGTGAGAAAAGTTAAAAAATCTATTTTATGTGAAATATAAAGTATCTTTTATATATATATATATATATATATATATATATATATATATATATATATATATATATATATATATATATATATATATATATATGTAAACAAAATCATAGAAATGTAGCATCAACTGGAGTATAGTAGCATTTGTGGTGTGACTTTATGACTGGAATTCCTGTTTTCCTGTCAAATGCAGCTCCTATTTATGTACCGTATCTATTATGTACAGGAAAATACGTTAGGATGAATCATTCAAGTAATTTTCTTGGCTTAGGGACTTTCATATTGGATTTTCAAGCCAGTTGAACAAAGTGGCAGACATATATTACTACAATCTGTAAAAGGAGAAAAAGGAATAAAAAAAAAAAGTTTATTCAAGGAAAACCTAAAAATCAGGAGAACATAATACTAATTGTTTTTTTTTTATTATAATTAACATTTAAAAGGAAATATTGATCACAGAAAATGTGAAATTCTAATTTAATTTGTGTTGATTAAAAGTAGGAAGCCTTTTTTTACACAGTTACAAAGATGGTTGAAACTTTTCCATAAAGTTTATTAAGTTCTCCTGTTTTATAACCTGAGACCAAAGAAAAAAAAACGTTGAAAGGGACTCTGTTCAGCTAATAATAAAAAGGTCTTGAAATGGTTCAGTTATTTTATTTTTCAAGATGATTTAAGAAATTTCTTAATGCTGTTAGGTTTAAAAATGTACTATATAGTCAACATTTTAAAACAGCATTTGTTCATGTAAGTAGCACGGTGACCCTAAAGAGAGTTCGACAAAAACAACCGTGAAGTTTATTTCCCCTTAAATTACAACCACCACTTCTAATTTATTGTTGGATACAGTATGATTCATAATTTGCAAAACTTTTAAACAGTGACATTTTGAAAAGGAATCTCATGTTATGTCAAGATTTTTTTTGGGATCATGTCAACTTAATTTATTATTTATAGATGTATTAAGTTGATATAGATTTCTACCTGAACATTAAATACAAAATAAATTCTTAATACGTTTTACAGCTGTCATTTAACAGCTTGTTCTTTTTTTTGCCAAAAATGATTTATACTACTGATTTGCTAATCTTTGTTTCTGTCTTTTCAGAAGAGCCCAGCAATTATTTCAGGAAACACCTGTTGAATCGTAATACGTTGCTTTAGGTTTCCACAGGAGAACCCTCTGGAGACCAGAACGGCAACTGTGGCCCCGCAGGACTAGCACAGGTTCATGCGTAAGGCTGGATTCATCTGTTGTGACACACAGCATAGTCAGTTTTAGGTATATAAATGTATGAACTGAGAGGTTGTACCTTAAATAAATACAAAGCACATTAGCCAATTCAATTTGGAAACAAGGACAGCCTAATGATGCCTATGATGCTCATGTTTTTCTGCTATTTTTCATACTGCGAAATTCTAAAATGATCCCTAAAAAATGATAACATAACCATAACCAGTTCATGTCTCTATTGAGAATTGTCTTGGCTTTGTTTTTTTTAGATTAGACTTGTTAGTCCTGAAGGCTGCAGGTAAGAGCAAGTCCTACAGGAGCCATCTTAAAATGTATATAGCACCAGTTATCACAATACATTACTATACAAACATCCAGTTCATATTTATACATACAGAGTGAATTCAATACAAGAAAAAATGTAAATCATTGAACCAATAATTCATTACATCAATCGATAATCGATTCATGTTTTTTTCCATTCCTCATGTGTCTACCAGATGTTCCCTGGAAAAATCAGCTGCTCCATGGCCTCTTATCAGCTGCTGAGGAACAGGGTTCTTGGTAAAACGCTGCGTTTAGTCTTCTTCCAGTCCTTCACTGTGTCGGTTTCCATTGGCGTCATTCATAGACAAACACATCGCTCCAGATTCCCAGTCTGACCTGAACAGCTCCATTAGCACTATCTAGAACCAGGTTTAGATATCTTCTAAGTTCTTCTCTTAGTAGCCAAATGATCTGTCCAGGGTTTCCCTCGCCCAGGGACTGTTGACGATAGCCAGCACCTTAGCTTGCCTTAGTTTAATAGCCAAAGTACATGTTTTCTGTGTTTTAAAATACTCAGAGTTGTGGCAGATGGCCACTTATACTGAGCCAGATTCTGGTCCTGGGGAGATTTTCCTCTCCACCGTTGCTACATGCATGCTCAGTATTAGGGATTGCTGTAAAGTCAACGGAACCACAAAAGTTACGTAGTATCGTTTCATGCTGGTCCAGGAGGAAGAAGGGTGAGTAACAAACTAAAAGTAACACACCGTTGGATTACTAGGATCAATTCTATTGAAAGGATTTTTCTTGTGATGTGACACAAGACTTCGAAAACATGTGTTCTGAATTGGTGCTATGTAAAGGTTTTTAAAATAGTATTCATACAATCTGCCATTACATTAAGTAGCATTGTTCTAACACAGGGTTCTGAAACCTTTACAGTCCAATGAGTCATTTTTACCTCCAGTGCAACACAAATGATACATGACCTTTATAAAAACACAACTTTTTTATTTATTTTTGATTGCACATAAAATATTCATGGGTTACTTCCTTTTACCTTTAATTAAGACACTTACTGGTAAAAATAAATCAATAACAAACACTCTTCCAGGGTTTTTTGCGGACAGATGTGCCTTGAGAGCTTCACATCTTCAAAGCAATGACCACATACTGCATTGTGGTCTGTGATCAATTCAACCCTGGTCGCCGTAAAGTGTTTTATTTTTGCTTTAATACTAAACCACTGAAAATCTCACAGTAAAGCAGTCAGAGGATCCGTGATACATTTGGCTATGCTAACAAGGATCCCACCTTGCAATAAGAGAGAGATGGTAAACCTCTGACACCTTTGAATAGGTAACAGGTTCAAAAGTTTCTTTTTTTCTTTTTTTTAAAGTTTAAACCCATGACAAAGGGTGTCATTTACCATTCAAAATATTGACAGTTCATGTTTTCTAAACTAATACTAGGCAGCTGATGCAGCTGAGAATGTATAATAGTTCTCCACAGGATGTCAGCTATTGTTATTTTGTACAAGATATAACAGTCTCTCTTTTGCTCCAACAGTTTTTTTTACAGTCATGTAGCCACATGATACGCTGTCCACACTCAGACTATTGTAAAGATATGAAGAACTGCACAATACACAATGCCAGACAGCTGTCAATACTGCTCACGTTTCAGGAGGGCTTAGAGCTAATTAATATATCTCCTAAATAGCTTAATCATATCAAAAATGTTGCTGACTGCATGCTGCTAGACTCATGAACTCCAATTCAAAGATTAGCGTAAATGAATACATCTGATATTACAACCCTTCTGGCTAAACCGACACAATCACACAAACAAATGTCCAGTTTACAGTAGCAGATTCCATCCAATGACCAAACTGCGTGCTCCTTAAAACTGTAACTCCTGGACAATTTAAGATGTCTCAAAAATCCAACAACTACCAAGAATCTGAAAAAATAGACCCTGTCAGCATATAGTTATAATTACAATAGCGCTTAGGACTCCAGCAGCACTTTGACATTCCAATCAGCAACGCGTCAGATGATTGTAACATTAGCTTCTAAGGAGTGGCAGTGGAGACAGCCAATCACACAAGAGATCCAAACAACAGGGAGACAATCAAGTGCTGGTGGGCGGTCTAAACTTGAGTGGTACATTTGAAAAAGTGTAGGGGACATGTCCCCTGTGACCCCCCCCCCAAAAAAAAATAAAAATAAAAATTAAGTCTGTGCTTCTTACTAATCTCAAAGACCTCAAAGGTGCTGTGGTCGTATCCTGTCCTGTCCAACATTACTCACTGACCCCGCAGTCGTTCTTCACTAGTTTCTCCCACCTGCATTTATAGCTGGGAATGTTAACCTCTGGGAATGTTAAATAAATGACTGCCATTGGTTTGGCCGCTGTTGTAGGATTCCCGGTTGACCTTACAGTCAAAAATCAATCCAGCCTTAAAGTGATTAAGAAAAAAATAGTTAGAACAATAAGAAAAAGACAAAAAAATAAAACGTTGATAACTCTGGAAAAGTCTCTTGTTGCTCACCTTGTGTTTCTCTCATGAAAATATTCCTCAAAGCTATAGAGTGCTTAATGGTGCCACTTTTGCATTACAGATGTAATAAACCTTAAAAAAAGGCTATTTTTGGCAATCAACAAAATTAGGAAACAGTAACTAATCACAGGGAGGACTATGTGCTGAATGCTTGGACACTTTTCCATCGTTTATGGTGCTGTACTGCCTGCAACCCCACAAAAAAACAAACAAACAAACAAACAGTAAAAAGACAAGACATCAACTACTATTAAATTTTTAACTGCAGAATAGAAATGAGCATCATTCAATTGACTGTTATGCAACTCTAACGTAAGGTTAATGCCCCAGAAATCTCAGGAGGCAGGCTCACCATTCACTTCACTAAAGGTCAAACATATCCAACCTTCCAAATTGTATTCCCACCCCAGAAGCTTGGATGGGACTTGGCACCCTGGCTGGGGCTTAGGTTATGTAAGCTTTTTGAAAGAGATTTCACAGCCACAACTGCAGAGTAGCCTAGGGAAGGATGTGTGGGTAGGAAGTCTTAAAACACTCACCCTCTGCATTCACTGCTTCTTTTCAGTTTGGAAGGAATGAGCTTTGTCACCTCATGGCAGAATGAATACACTCTCCAGACCCACTAAATGCTCTCATACTACAGAGAAGAGAAAACTAGGAGATATAGGCGCTCAATGTGTCTGAAGTGTATACAGGGAGAGCCTACCCTAGATGTCAAAAAAGGAAATACTCTCCTCTTGCAGTGAACAAAAATGTTCCATGACTGGCAAGTCAGGCAAGGTGTCCGGTGTTTTTTTTTTACTACTGAAAGCAGATTAAGATAACGAAGCGAGGTTATATGTAGCCAGGCAGGGATCCAGAGCTAAACGTCTCTGCGGCTTTGGAGGTCTGTGTAATGTGAGGAATGTTAAAGCTAACAATAATAAAAAGCAGAAAGCTCAAGTGAGGTGACAGATTCAGTGATCCTTTTTTGAGCCAATGTAAAAAAGGGCCAGACAGAGTTTTGACAACGTGACATATACGATAGTTTAATATTGTTCAAATACTGGTAATAAAAGGTTTTAATGCAGATTTTTAATTTTAGCAACGATTTTAGCCGACTGTGATTTAAAGAAATAGTAAAAGATGAAATCCCACCAAATATTTTGTGTAATTTCTAGAGCAAATAACTTGTACATATACACTCTAAATAAAACAAAACGAAGTACATCTTTTAAACAAGCTATAGCAGTTTGTTTTATGTAAATAAGTTTAGAATATTGATGAAGCATATTAATTCCCTTGGCAGATTTCTACTTTTACATTTACCTTTTACATTGTTTAAATGGGAAATCCCTGACCCTGTATAAAGCATATTTGCTTGTAATAGGCTTTCCTTTAAAGTTTTATTTCAAATTGTTATGAGATCTGGTGTAGTTGGCTTCCGGTTAAAGTGTTGATTTACTTAAGTCGGAGGTTGGAAACATGAAATGGTCTTGTTCACTATTAAAACACCAAGTAACGACCTTGCCAGGTAAATACTTTCAGTATCTGCAGAGACTGAAATAGTTTATTTATGGTGAAAAGGTCTCTTCTGTAACTTTGCTGTAAACCAGACTCAAGCCCAAACACATCAAAACTGTCAGAGACAAAAGATCAATGAAAAAAGTTTACAAGTTATTTTTAAGTGTGGAGAGGACCTTCCAACAAAAGTTGTTGAGGATGTGTGGAACTCCAAAGAGAAGTGAATCAAAAAAATATTCGGAGCGAGGAAAAATGACTAACATAAAGAATAAACGCAATAAATCCGAACTAAAACTTTTACTGCACATTTATTCTCTCTTTAGCTCACTTTAACTACTACATTCCACATAGAGATACCTATTCAGCAAGGGTTCGTCAAATCCAGGCTGTCCTGCAGCTTCACGTATGTTGGACCAGGGATACATCTAAAACCCCACATCTGAACCCCTGCTCTATACAATTCAGGATTACCATACAGATACTTATAACATGCTACTCATCTACTAAGGTATGAAAGAAGAAAAAAAACCTATTAAAAAAGACAATAGGTTTCTCAACTGAATATTATTTGGTATGTTTGGATTTTTTTGAAAGTCCGGAGAGATGCATAACCCAAATACAGAGAACACCAGGTCTCCGCATAAAGCATTTTCAAAAAACATGTTTTAAAATTTTTTAACATAAATTGACTTCCATTCATGTAACCATTGTGTGTTTAGTACCAACACCTGCATAGAAGCTAAACCGAGGTTCTGCAGGCATCATTCTGGCTTTGTACTCAAGCAGATGAGGAATTATATCCACAAAGTTGTGGTAGTAACTTACATGGATTCCCTATTTTTTTTCAATCAGTGCGTATAAAGAATAAACAAACGTTGATTCTCATTTGGTGAAAATATACCAAACATATCCTGACTTTCTTTGTCACTGTTGACGCTCGTTGCGTTTTAGTATCATCAGAAGCTCTTGCTGACATTCTGCGGTGAGATAATACAGATTAATCGCACGCTACATTGATCACAAAGTTCATGCATATTCAGGAACAGTTTCACTTTAATATAATTTGGAGTTGGACAGCTGTGGTCTTACGGAAATCACGTCAGCATAAATCTAACAAAATTATAATGTCTCTACTGTCCCAAATAAGGTAAGGCAACCTAAAACTAAACCAATTGATAAAACACATAAACTAAGGATTACCACTGCAGTTGAAAAGAAGCGTGCGTACATTGATCATGGATTTTTTTTTTCAAATGTCCTAAATATGTCATAATCTTTTTAACAAAATAGAACCTCTCTAATGTATTCACACAGTTTAATGTTTCATAGACAAAGAGATAATGTCTATCTGTCATCTCTTCCTCACATTATCCATAATAAATAAACAAAAGGTCAGGAAGAGACCTCAAGCTCATCATCTTACTTTACACCTGCTGTTCATCCTCAGTGCAAATCTGTGCAGCTGTCCTTTCTTACCAAACTCTGCGTCTGGGGTTTACATTTTCCCATCTACTTTTGTGGAATTTAGGATCCTATTCTATCTTTGCATGTTTCGGTCACTTAATACCCCATCAAATCAAAGTCAGCCGCAGACACGTGGAAAGACATCACCTCTTAAAGCATATGTTTTATAAAGTTTTTTTTTTTTTTTGCTAATAAAGGGTACTTGGTAGCATCCCTTTTCTAGATCTATTTTAAAATGTACTTTACTCAAAAACTACAAACTGATTAGCACTTTCAACATTGCGTCATTTCGTGTTTGTGTCGTGTACAAATCACTTTTCCAACTTTGCAAAGACGGCACCACCTAATGGAACTGTTAGAATTAAAATCAACTATAGTCAACTATATTCGGTGAAGTTTCCGTACCCAAATGTTGTTGCCAAACACGTGAATACATTAAGACCAAAGGTACCCATCTGTTCACAAAAACGTCCAGCAAAGATTAAATAGTTTCTTCCAAATGACCTGTACTGTCATTTGATCTCAATCTAGTAGAGCATCTTTAGGATTTAGTTGAATAGCAGAAATGCATCATGTACAGCCCACTTATCTACTGTGCCTTACATGATGCTGTCATGTTTATGTTCACTGACATCTCAAAGGAAAGCTTGTCACACCTTGAAACATTTTTAAAGGTATACCAGTGTACAAGCACTGTGGGCTTTTAAAAATGGTCGTTAGGTATATGTTTTGAGACATAAATAGGGTAAAATGAATTGTAATGCCTAACTTTCGTTTCGAAAGCAAATCTACTGCCAGAAAGAACTTGTAGGACATTTTCTCAGACATTAAAATTGGAGAGTTTTTTTTGAGAATACAACGTGACAGCTTCAAGCAAAAAAGAAGTCAAAAACTAGGTGAGAAAGTTTATAAATTGAATCCGGAATAGATGCTTCTAACAGAGCTTTATCCTTCTAAATGAACTGTTCCGAATAATTTTAAAACAAACTTTTTTATATCTTCACAATGTCAGTCAAAAGTATAGCTGAAAAACATGATAGAGTAACGAGAAAGTGAAAACAGATTTACCAGCTCCCTTATTACACAAGAAGACTGCCAGAAATACATGCGTACAAAACAAAGCTATATACTGTAAATATGCAATTGTTGCCCATCTGCTGGTTCGCTTTAATTTCATTCTGTGATAGATTTATGAATCTCTTTTATAAACCACCTTCAAATTATTTAGAAAGAGCCACTTAAACATGATAGTGGAGAAACAAAAAGGGTGGTAATAGGAAAGGAGAGCTGAAGTGGTTTATGTGGTATATATGTCATCCCAAAACCCTCCTGCTGACCTTGTAGTTTCACTGCATCTGAGTTGCATTTCCAGGACTGAAAGATGCAATCAAAACAAATCTATAAACATCAGCAGAGAGATAAAATATGGAACTTTCGAAAATCTACAACTTTTCAACACCATTTGAAAAGAGGATCATGCTATTTTATTGTGTATTAGATCATTTACATTTTCTTTTAAGGATGTTAACATTTTCAGTAGTAATCAGGTGTATTTTTTTATTACAGCTGTAATCCACTTAGATAAAATGCCAGGAAAAGTAGAAACATCATTTTCAATAATCCTCTTTAACATTATGCCTTTTGTTTAATATTAAAGTGTTTATAGATGTCAAATATTTATTTATTTTTCTATCAGGTGGACTCAGTGTTTTCTTTTTCTATTTCAAAACACTTTTTCTTTAAGCTACCAAATTTCAGAGGCATATCTTACAATCAGAATCGGATTCTGGCTTTATTGGCCAAGGTATAAAGCCAAATGTATGACTATTATTATATTTACAAAGAGAAGAAATACGTCAAGTTAGTCAAAACATCCATTGTATTGATCTTCCTGACTCCATACCTGTATAGGACCTCAACATTTATGACTCTCTCTGCCAGTGGATGGCACACCTCCACCTATCTACTAATTAAAATATTTTAGTTTTGAGGGTTTCGCAGTTTTTTACTAACTTTCAAAATACTTAGTGCATTTAGCTTGATTTCAGTTCTGGATAAGAGCTAATTTTGTTGTCGCACTGGTATCTTTCAGTTTGACATCTGAAGGTTGGTTATTGACTGTGAACAATTTTTTAAGTATCTAACATTTATATTAATGCTCACATTTTTAAGTAGTTGAAGCAGGCACGTGCAGAGGGGGGTGCGAAGGGGGCGCGAAGGGGGCTTGAGCCCCTGCCCCTTTTGCTCCTTGACCCCAAGTGCCCTTTTGGTCTTTTCTTTTTCAGTTTTTTTTGTTTTCATTTTTATAATTTCTCACACATGTAAAAAAAGTATTTTTATTTTTTGTACTTTGTAAGAAAAACAACATTATAAGCCCTCCGGTCACATTGTTACCTTTGACCTTTTGCCCGTGGTGCACGATAAAAGTGCCTCTCGCAAAGTGAGACAAGATTGCTAACTGCGGGGCTAAAGGTTGCGAACGTTCCAGATTACAGAACAGTTTTTGGTGAAGAAACTGGAGTGGGCTTGTTTATGCTTCAGGACGGAGTAGCTGTTCAAGGAGAGAGGTAATGAAATACAACACTGACAGGAGGAGGGAAATATAGGGCGCTCTCTGAGTCTACCTTCCTCTGAAGATCTACTGAGTGGGAGGAGACAGCCAGGTGAGGAAAAACTGTTCTTATCTATCGAATAAGTATTTTTATCATACAGACATTAGGCTGTTGTTGTGCTATGAGCTAGCTGCTAGCTACTGACTTTGCTAGCAAAGCAACATAACTAAAAAGCTTTCCTGTATCGTTAATGATAGCAGTCATTCTTCAGTATTACTTATGCAATATTGGCCCGTCCAAAAAAAATCTTCTCCATAATGGATATTCTAATTTTGTCATTTCTTTTGTTGGACAATGTACATTTGCATTTATTCTAGCGTTAGGTAAATGTATCTTGAAGGAAAATAACACTTAAAAGTCTAGCAAGGACATTCATTTAGAATTAAACATAACTCACCCTGAACTACCATGATAGATATAATGTATGTAATAATCAAACTGCTCCTATCCAATAAAAGCGTGTGATTAGTGAAGGGGAAAAACTCGATCCAGACTTTTAAGTCTAGGGTCTAAGAGGTAGAAAGAAAACGTGTTTTGCAATTATTCAATGACAAATAAAACTAGCCTCAGATAAAATAGTAATCAAAACTTTTGAATTTGTAATGATTTCTTTTTTTAAACAAAAAATGTTTGAAAAACTTTTTAATTAAATCAGTAATTTTGTCTCATGAACTTAGTTATTTTTAAAACATAGGCTTTTATTTGCCCACATCAGAAATCATTGGTTGCAATTTTAGGCCCTGCCCAGGATGCCATGTGAGAATCGCAAGCAAAACTTTCAATTGCAAACACAAACTTACAATAGCAAGCAAAGATTTCTCACATGCGCAAATAAGTTTGTTTTACACATAATTTTATGTTATGAGATGAAAATTTGTGATTTCAATAAAACATTTTTCAAGCAAAACATTTTTTTGTTTACAAAATTGTTACAATTGAAAATATTTTGATTACAATTTTATTTAATTTAGGTTAGTTTTTTATTGAATTGTGAAACAAATTGAACTCCTTAGAAGAGGTCTCATTTTCTCTGAAATTAATATTGTTATATTGTGCTATGGACTGAAAACACATTGGTTTAAACACAAGGGTAAATAATTCGTAGTGTGATTTAATATAGTTTTCAGTTCATAATTCATTATGTTTTGCTTTTTTCAGTTCAAACATGCCACGTAAAGATAGACTTCAGAAACAAAAAAGAAAGGATCTGCTATAAGCAGGTAGTGGATTGTTGACCAACTGGATCAGAACAAGTACCGCAGGTAAGAACAAAAAAAGTAAAGGTTCTTCCCACCTCAACATCCAGTTTTTGGTGGTGAATGTCATGTTGATATTTACAATGATTTATTTTAGGATGATTTTGGGGTAAAGGAAAATCCAGACTGCAACAGCAACAAATGGCGAGGAACGGGAAACAGCTGGGCAGCAGGAAACAGCAGGGAACTGAGGGCGTCAACAACGTGGGAAACCAGGAGCTTCTGAGGGTGAGGACAGGTGAGGTGAGTAAACGGTAGAATGTGAGAACTGAATGAAGGGAACGATCTTACTTGAGATGATGAATTAGAGTCGCCAGGGAGGAGTGAGTGGTGAGTCTTTTTTCAGTGGAGATGATGAGGTTAAGATTCAGGAGGTCAGAGCAGTGGATGATTGATACTGGAGCGGGCAGACCGAGCTTAGCCAAGGGGAGTGTGAACCAGATGGTGAGGGAACCGTGAGAGGAACTTGCAGATATTATGCGCTGGATGCAAGGGAAAACCTGGGGTGGAGACACAATGGTTGTTAAGGGCATGGGAAAAAACAAAGTAGCAAAATAAGTAGTGAAGCCAAAAACATGAGACAACAGGAGAACTATTTCTAGGCTGCTGGCAAAAACACGAGAGGCTACAAAAAGCATTCAAAAATACAAGAGACTACAGGAACCATTCAAATTACGAAAGACTACAACAAACATTCAAAGTTCACTAGAGGGGCACTGAGAACTGGTTACCAAATGTAGCTAAAACTCAGGCGTCGAGTAGCTGATCCACCACTCCTCTTATACTGGCCCAGCTCGTCTGAGATAACCAGGCGCACCTGTGGAGGGAGCTCCAGCATCTGAGAACTGGTGACCCCCTGTGGTAACCTGGAGAAGTGACTGAAAAAGACTCACACTGACAGCAAACACATATTTAATATTACAAGGCAGCTGTTATGCTTTTATTATGTAAAGATGTGCTATATCTTGGTGTAGAATAATGACTAGTTTCTTGCTCCCAGTTGGACAGAAGGAAAACGATAGATCAGAGGAGGAGACAAAAATGTAGTCAACAACACAGGAAAGAAGAGGGACAACAGTCAGAAATAAACACAATGGAAGAAAACACAGAGCAACAAGTCAGAGAGAGGCTATTCAGATTCTTAATGGACCTTCCACAGCCAAATAACCCAGCGCATGCTGATCTGGTTTTTCCCAACATGACTGGACTATTAAAAACATATGCCACCTTACCAGCGTCTACAGCAACTGTTGAGCGTTCCTTCTCAAAACTGAAGCTAGTGAAAACAAAACTACGCAGCTTCTGCAAGGAGGATGGGTTGTCAGACCTTCTTTTGTTGGCAACCGAGAAGGATATGCCAATCATTCAGAGTGAGGTTATTAACATTTTTAAAGTCATGACCAACCGAAAACTGCTGCTGTAAACAAAAGAGAAAAAAAAAATCAAACATGCTTAAAATTTGGAAGTTTGTTTTTAAACAGTTAAATCGAAAAAAAATAAGATTTTGGATAATAATCTTAGATTCAGTTTGGGGAAAAAAAGAAAGGCAAGAGATCGAAATTAATAAGACATTTGGCTCCACTCAACACAGAGAAGATGAGACAATGAGGAAAAAAAGAGAAGAGAAACTGACAAGAAAAAAAAGAAGAGGAAAGATTGAAGAACTTACAAAATACATTAAGACACAAAAAGAGATGTAGCTATACATTTTGGTGGTTAGTTAGTCTCAGCAGGCTTGTCTCATGGTGACATGCATTAATAAAATTTTTGCTTTTTTTTTTTTTTTTTTGCAGTTCGACGTTAAAGTTTGATGCAGCTCTGCTTTTCTGAATGGACCGTCTTCATCTCCACTGCAAGTATAGCAAACCAGGCAGATGCTCTTTTTTATAGATTACAGTACACTAAAAGGTTTCATTGTGCCCTTGTTTACATTTTTAACAGTGTAATTCTGTAAAGACAAAACATGTCTGGTGGTCCAGCTCTGATTTACATATCTTGCTAAATTGTGTGTTTGAATATTGTTATACTTTCCTATAACAAAATAGACCTGCAGAAAGAAATTACTAATATGCATATACATATGCATAGTTATATGTTCTATGTAGAGATTTACCTTAGCTTTGATTGTATGTCTCACAATTATTCAATTTATCATTGTCCATTAAACTCTGAAAGCTGTGTGACATTTGTTAATATTCTGTCCTAAAATGCGGTTAGATGTGCCCTTTTTTTTAAGCACCTGCCCCTTTAGTGGTCTCTGCACGGCCCAGGGGTGAAGGCAGACCTGTGTTCTGCTTCACTGTACACAGAATGCGCCTTTGTAGTTCTGCAGTGAACAAAAGTACATAATAATATATCCTCAGCAACTATAAAATTGAAAAACATTAGTAAAAGGTCAGTTCCTAATATTCGCTTCCTGAAGAAAAACTGCATATGTGGGCTTAACAAATTTGATCCTGTTATCAAAAGGTGAGCTGTCGTCCAAATAGGCTTTCTATGCTAATTAATGAATCTGTTTACAATCTTTTTATTTAGTCCTGATATAATAATCAACAAAGAATTAATTATCAACTTATTGCTGTTAGATTTATACAACGTGCTGTATATTTACATTAACAAGAACGGAAAAATTTGGATTTAAAAAATAATTAAGTGTCCAAGCATTAATACTCTACATAAAAAACGTAATTCTCAATAAACTTAAGAATGAACCAGTACATTATGATTGTCACGTTTGGTCTGTAATGGCAAACAAAAATAGTAAACCAAAATTACTCTGAAGCTACTTATTGGAGCGCTAGGATCACCATAAATCGTTTGGCTTTAAATGTTGTCCGTATGTAGGCATCATTCAGTGGCATCTATCAATGGGTACAACTGATTTCACAGATAGCACCTGCAGAGATGGTGGACAAATTGTGAATTAACACTCTTCCATTCGTGACACACACTGAGAATTACAATATAATCACATAAAGTGTTTCTGCTCCTGCCTGGCCTCTTTAGCATACAATTAATTAGATTAACAGAAACCCTTTGCATAACACACATCTGTGTACTTTAATTTACTTAATATCTGTTCAAACACACGGCATGATTGCTGCTTTGAGGTAATCACAGCCTTTACAAGGATGGACGTGCACCTGCAAGTAATGATGATCAGCATTTTTTTTTTTTAAAGCAACGTCACGATTTGACTTGCTTTTTTATATCAGCTTAACTAGGCAGTAATTTAAAGATTTGTCTTTTCTTTTTGAACTGAATTTAATGCATCTCTGAAGTGCATTAAATTCATTCATTATCTTTGTTACAAGAAAAAAGTAAGTGACAATGTGACACATTTAAAATCCTTTACATTTATGGTGCTTTGTTGGGAAATTTATATCAACACCAGGATTCATATGATCATATACTGAAATTCCTGCTGTTTAAAGACTTATTCAGGGGAGTTATGAAGTTATGTCGGAAGTTGGATCCTTTTACCAGACATAATCATTCATAAAGCTGCAGTTGACTTTCTACAGAAATAATGATGATTGCTTTACGAAAATTTTTGTTTGTTAACAATATAACATAGCACATGATTTATAAGCAACCATACAAGGAAAGTGTATATGATGCAGTTCAGTGACAAAGTTGTGAAAAAAAAACACATCCTCAAATACATCAACTGATTGATAACCTGCTACCATTTTACCATGCTGCAAGCTAAAATCAAAGCTAAATTTGGCTTTAAATTCAAAAACCTCTTTAGCATCTCTGGCTGAAAAGAGTCTCTTTAAAGGTGCATTATCTATTTGTTTGACTATGGGGGCATAATCTATTACCATGCTTGCAAACCAAGGCTTTAAAAACCTAATATAATCTATTACTCTGCCATTCAATTAATACCAATGCCGACTACAAAACACAGCAGTATCTGCTCCACTCTTAAGTGAATTGTCCCTCATTCCAGTCTCATTACAACATCCACTGAATTTTGTTGATTTATGAAACCTAAGTAGGTCTACTACCATCCTATTTACACCACTTACTTCAACAGGCATCCCCCCCAGGATAGAGAACTTACTCTTTCAAACTAATTAAACTGAAAGTCACTACAACCAAGTCATTTCTTCGCCCTGTATATCTTTTTGTTTTGCTGCTGCGAATGATTGGAACCATTTTCAAAATACATTACATTTTGAACCCTTGACTCGACTTTTGACTTTAAACAAAGATTAAAAGAGTTTTTTAGGATGTCATTGTTTGGTTGACTGAACTGAATTTCTTATTGCATAAATGTAAATGTTTGTCACCCTCTCCCCGTTTTTCCCTTTTTAAGGTCAAAAACAGCAGATCTGACTTTGATTTTAGAGAGGTTAAGAAGATTAAAATGCCAGGGATTTAAAAAGGCTCAACAATCTGATAGAGAACAGCAGTTCTGTTCTGGGGGACGACTGTGGAACGACTAGAGATCATAACCCTGAGCATTCTCTTTATGAGACTGTTATTCAACAACAGAGTTTTGTTCAGTCAGAGAGTCCTTGAGGTTCCTTGTAATACATACTGCTTCAGGAGATCCTTCCTACTCACAGCCATCAGCACCTATATGAACTCTTTGAACAAGCTTAAACATTACAGGCATTTCCCTTTAGGATTGATAAAGTCTTTTTGATTTGATTCGATTGCTTCACCTTATCTTTTTTCCAGACATTGTCGTTGGCTGTATTAAGTGGTTACCCACTGCATGTGCTCTCTTTCATCCTGTAGATGTAAAAGCTGTCTCAGAGCTTATATGTTTAGTTCCTAGGTGGAGCCTGTAAAGGAGATGAGGCTGTCACTAATGCTTCACATTTTAAAGTTTGCATTTCAAGTAAGTGTGGATGAGAGCTTAAATTTTTTCCTGTCTGCTCTGTCTGCTGGAGATCTCTTCCTGGTAAAATGGAAACTCGTCACATTCTGTGGTAATAATCGAATCAAGTACATTAGATTATCAGCAACAGGCTTTTACTTTTGCTTATAAAGTGAGCAGCATGAGTGTAATTACCGTTTGCTTCATGCTACATACTGGCTAAGTTGGTCTCACTAAACCACTACGCTCACTAAACCTAACTAAAGTACATCATGATATTGTAAAGCATGGAAACATCAGAGCAGCTGCTGATAAACAAGATGAGAAACGTTAAACATGAAAAAAGTTTTCCTATGTCAACTAATTTACTAATATATGCTTTTATAATGCAGGGCAAAAATAATAGCCATTAAGATGTGGAATGATTTGCTGCATAGCCAAAGTGAATTAAATATCTGAAATAATCTCTGTCTGTGCTCACATGACATTATCAGAATAATAGCAAAGAGGATGTTTGCTTGTTTGTTAAATGCTGTTGTGCTTTTAAGACTCATGCCTCCCCTCCGTCTCTTAGTGATCTTAAATGTGCTAAACTCAGAACCAGAAAACTTGTGGTAATTTCTTCAAAGGGGTGGCAAAGGTGTTTTTCTGTGTTTTTTTTATTTTATAATGGGAGCATTTATTAAAAAAAAAACAAAGTTTGTCTAACAACTAAGAACGATATAAAGACACTAGAAACATACTATTACAGGGCCACTTCTGCTGAGTGCTCACAGAGCTGCCCTTTAAAGGCCTGTTGCACTTCCACAAATAACAGACTTCCAGCGAGAGAAAACAACACCCTTTGGTTGCAAATCTGCAGGCAATACATTGATTAGTCACAACATTCACCATGACGCACTGGCGAAAGTTGCTTTACCCCCATGGCACTCGGAGGTGAGCTAAACTTTTAAAGACCTGAAAGCTGCTGCTGAAGGAAGGTGAAGAAACACCCTCTTAGCTAGCATCGGTAATAAAATGATTCCTCCCTAAAGGCAAATCAGGAATCCTGACTTTAATCTGTGTGGTTCGATACAAGCCTGATGGGTAAAACACGTGTTGAGGCACGCAAATCTGTTCATGTGCCTCGTGGGGAAAGTCTGCCTCACGTGTTCACTCAGGGCACTTTCTGCTTTTCAGAGTTTATTTGCCGATACGACAGTTGAACAAAAGACAAAGCCAAAACTAATTTGCCACAATGGCATTGACTTATTCCCACCACTTAGTATCAATTTACTCGAGCAAGAACTGCGTGCACTTTCTCAGGTTGCTATTAAACCAGAAGTAATACGTTGCTGGGTACCGTTTGATTTTGTCAGTCGTGCATTATGAATGCGCACTGCTTTAAGCTTTCATAACCTCCAGCAGCACAGAGTCATCACAGTGGAGAACCACCCTCACTTAGGCAATTTCAGGACTTGTATTACACACATGACTTAACAGAAAGATGCAATGATCTCTGAACAAATCCAACAGAAGGGAAAGTCAGTTTTTTGTGCTTTTCTGCAGAGATCAAAATTCTCAGCCTTAACAGGCTTATCACAATAAAATAAAAGATGCTGGGTTTTAAAGGATGCCAGAATTCCTGCTCAACATGCAGTAACTTCATAAAATCATACAACCACTGCAATTAATTCGGATAAGGAATAGATAGGAAACTCTTAATGTCTGCTAGAAGATTCCCAAAGAGGCAGAAATCCAAAAGCACAGTAAAAGTCAGCTCCAGTGTGGACACAACTATAACAATAATCCAGGGAGTGTTTGTATCACTCAGTTTTTAAGGTTTTGGGAGATTGGTCTATGTTGAGGAAGAAAACTATAAGATATGCTCAACATGCCTACAGGGAAGCATGGTGGTCTTCAGTGATGTTCTGGGAAACCTGCAGTGTGTGGAGATGAAGATGAATTCAAACAGGTATCAGGCAAACTTAGGTGAAAATCTGATGATGTTTGGGTGCAAGCCAAAGCTTTGGCATCACTGGACCTTGGTATAGGTCAATGGTCCCAACCACTAAAGCGTAGAAGACATCAAGAGTCTAATAAAGTCTTTTGTTTAAAATTCACTGGCTCCAGATACTAGATTGATAAAAACATTTGTTCTCAAAACAAAATAGTTTGTCATACTGTACCACAGTGGAACCCATGACATTGCTGAAAGCAATAAATAACTAATTGATAAAATGTGTCTGAAACTAAAAATGCTTATAACTGGCCTTTTAACAGGAAGTTAGGCAAAAATGTTATGCACATATTCAATAAAATGCATAGCAAGCTGCTAAGGTTAGATAAAAAAACAGAATAACAAAGAATCTCCACAAGAGCACTCACTCTAAGACTTCATATATCTGCAATCCAGCTTGTAAAAAACATATTTCTCTTGTAGTCTTTGAAAATATGGTAAAATTTTTTACACAAATAACAATTTAATCAAGGATAATAAATTGTTGTTAGTAATTTCACTAATCAGTAATAGAATGTTTACTTGCAACCGATTACTTTGAATGCAAAATAAGTAGATGTTTGCTAAACTAAAGTTAAAATAGTGAAATAATTACTATGAATGAGAACAATTTGACTGCGGATTGTTTGTTATTTTAGAAATCTCATCACCTGTTTATTTGATAAACCATATATGCTTCAAAAATGTTTACAGACAATTGGATGGATTTCTAAGGTGTTGTTTTGGATTAAGCATAGTTTTCCTATCTGGAATGCATATTGCATAACATTTCAGTATTTCTTTTTTTAGAAAATACTTTTAAAATGTACAAACCTGTATTAAGCTGTGAAGCATTGGATGTGAAAACAGATATTACCACCAACACGCAGTAATAGTAAAATTATTGTTAAATTAGTTATATTTACAAAATAATAAAGAACAAGGGGAGAAAGGGTTATGCTTATGTTCGACATGGGCTCCCAGATGATTAAATCTGCTCCTAGTAGCTGTTCCATAAATAGTTCTTGTTTCTGAGATGTTCCTGCCTTATCGTTGTCCATAATTTGTTTATTTCCTTGCTGGTGAGGGGAGCGTCCCCATTTCCTGCAGGGACTGATAATGCTGCCAAATTAGTGCAATTGAGACCAATCTCTCAAAAGTGTACACACCCTTTCTAAAATGACAACAAATAGCAGGCCATTATAAATATTTTTAAAAGTCAAAACCTTCTCGCTCCACCTTGCAAAAGTTCTCCAAATCTTTCTGATTTGGTCGACATCTTTTTCTTAACTGCTTGTCTATTAGCAGACACCTGAAGGATTTTGGTGAAAACCTTTACGTTTTTAGTTTAGAACTTAACTTCATAGTCATAGATAATCACAGTTCCATCAGAACAAAAACTATTCCCAAGCCATGCCACTGTCATTTCCATGTTTCATTTTGAGCATGGTGTTCTGTTAATGTGGTGTGTCGGTACCAAACCTACCTAAAGTGTTACGTTTAGTTTTATCAGATTGTTATAAATTCTTAGATATTGTTTTAAAGGATTTTAGCCAGACCTTGATTATGTCTTTTGAACAAAAATATAGCAACATTTAGAAAAGGCTAAATCAGTCCCTGTTGTTCAAGCTTTAGTGTTGATGTCGGCCTCTTGCCCAAAGTCTTGATCAAACTGTAGTTTTAGTAAAATATTTTGCAGACTTCTTCGCACCCTGGTATGTAAATAATGCTGCAGACCTTTTTGTTTGGGTATCCTGATTTATACCTTGTATAATAACCTCTTGTGATTCTTTTTCTTAAGAATAAAAATTTGAATAAGTTCTGAGGAGATCTTTATTTAGGTTACTAATGCGTTTTTTCTTTTCCAAGTGCTGTCACCAAAAACAGCTCAAATATCACAACACATGGACTACTTGCACTACTTTGGTTCAAATAACACTGAAAGAAGCTACAAATCCATTAATTCCTGTTAGACAATGATGAATGAGCATGGATTTTAAGAGCAGTGTGCGTAAAATAAGGCCTCTTTCTTTTTATGTGCGATAGAGTTTCTCACCTCTTACTGCCATTCGATAGGATTATAAAGAGTACCGCTCTGTGGTTTACTTGTTCTGCTCTTGCCCTGTGGAGCCAATTTTCACTCTCCCAAGATGTATATGGCCACTCCAAAGCCTTGGGCTGAAAAACAATCTCGATCTGTGCTAAAAGGAAATCACATGGCAAAATAATAACCCAGGTACTATATGGCACCCAGATGATGGAATAGAGAAACATCGCAACATTAAGTACGAGGTAAGGTTTGTAGTAGAAGACTGTTGTATAAGGTTGTATCATTTCAGTATTGAAGGAATAGATCATCACAACGTTATAGTGTAATAGAAATACGGAGTGCATGGAGTTTTTTTTTATCTTTCTGCAGACGCTCCTCAGGAAACAGATGAACTGTTCATATAGCTCAGCTCTTTTTTGTGCAGAAATAAAAACCAACAAAAACCAAGACGTGTAATTTCAAGAAGTGGACTTCTGCAGACCCCCTGTCTGCGTCTCTGATTATAGCTTTTCATTGGCTGTCTTGTCTGCTAAGGTTCACAGTTCACATTCAGCACAATACATTGTAGTTTGAGATTGCAAAGGGATAAAAATACAAATGTGCATCTCATGCTCTAAGACATTTATAAATGGGTAGTTTAATACACCTGTATGAATTTTCCTACAAGTCGGATTTGTTTGTTTCCTCTCAGTCTGTAGAATATGTAAATCCTTCCTTGATCACATTTGATTGACTGTCAGCGTAATTCAAACAGCTCAGCAGCTACAATAGGCATGCAGCAAAGCTGTTAGTAACCTGCCTCTGAGTAGCATGTTCCTACTTTTTCAAAAGGAGCCAACTGTTTTCACAGTCTGCTATCTCACACCTAGACATCACAAGGAAGTAGCATGTAGGGGTTAGCTTCAGAATGGGGAGATAAGTAAGAACAAAGCGGTATCAAAACAAGACCTTCCATTTCACCCCTATAAACATGTTGTTCCTGCACCAGATACCAGACACTGCTCAGCCTTCATGAGATTAGGAACTAAGAACATCTTTAGACAAAACTATCACACAGTCGGCTTAATCCCTCCTGCAGGACCTTCAGTCACCCTGCAGATGTTTTCCTATTAACGTATTAAATAATTACCTTTAAACAAGAAAAGGTAATGGTAAAGCTTCATTTAATTTTGTTTAGAGTAAGAGAAATCAATAACGTTTTGAACCACAAATATCTATAGAAACGGCCCTAATTCCATATACTAGGTTTAATGGGTGAAGCTGTCACTTTCAATTAATTGCATTAAAATGCATTAAAGCACATATAATTCTATAGTTAATTAATTGTTTGAGTTCATTTACAGTTTAATACATTTATGACATTTATGATTTAAATATCCAGTTTAGAAGTTATTTGGGACTCTTCATTTACGTGAAACAGTCTAACCTGAACCGTGAAATTAGGTGCAGATACTGTGAAACAGAGTTAGTGTTTTGTAAAATTTTAACTTTGAAAAAATTCTGGTGAACCCTATATTGTTCATCTTCTTATACCTTGAGCTTGATAGATTGTTAGTCTAGAAGCAATACGCTTCAGATAAGTTCAGTGTTTCTATCAGGTCTTTTGCTCTTTGAATTATGTTAAAGTCTACGTAAAATTCTTGATGCCACAGGAAAGGATGTAAATGGTATATCCTTCTTGTTTACCTCTTTAGTCATCTGGAGGCGGCTGTTGATTTGCATTTCTGTTTCTCAAAAGAAAACTCACCCACCACCTACTGATGCAGGAAAACCAAAAATATGAACTGTAGATTTTGTATCCTATGAACCTTTGCCTGCGTAGGGAAACCACTACATTAAATAAATTAAACCGCTGGAGTCCCCGTTCTTTGTGGGGTTGTGCTCGAGACCAAGATTAGTGCCACATAACCAGGCAACATAAACGGTAAACAATCATTATAAGTCACCAGAAGTGGTCTTTTACAAAATCATAGTGCCGCTGTTCGACTGCAAACAGAAAGCATTCAAATTGCTAGGAAGCAAAGGTTATAGAGATAACATTGGGTCTGTGTGCAGAAAGTTTTACATTAAATTCCAGATTCGTATACATTTAGATAAAATACAGGGTAGCCCAGCTGCTCTTGCTGACTTGAGAAGTTTGGAGTTTGTTAGTTTACCTAAGGTTGGTTCATTTGAGCCTCTTTTTTTGTGGAATCACTGTATTTTCTTGCAGACTTTTGCTGCCTGCAGGTTTGTTTATTTGCTTATGCTCACTAAATCCTCCTGTTCATCACCATCACTGAGCTTCACGATTACAGAGGAAGCAGACTTTTTGCTTTGGAGTCCTCTCCCAAAAGAAAACACATGTAATCTAATGTAAATAACAGAGATTAACTAAATCAAATACACTTGTAAAAGATATACAAATATCTTTTCTTGTCACAGTAAATTTGTTTGTGACGAGGTGGCTGAGTGGTTAAGAAGTTTGTTTTAAAATGACTTGAAATGATTTCATACAACGTTACACCGTAAATCTAACATAGGTATTAGAGCTTAAGTTAAGATTCGAGTCCTAATCTGAATTTGATTCACCATCTCTTGACTTCAAATAGCTGTTAAGATGTTTTACTAAGCAGCAGTGTCTTTATTCTTTAACAGTAATGTTGGTTGAATATTTGTATTTCAAACTAACTTATCAACCTGTGGCGTATTAATGATTTTAAACTTTTAAGAGCTTCGAAGCATAATTTTTCTTTTTTCAACTTTCAAATCTGCTTGACTATTTTCTTTTATTTTTTATTTTTTCACATGAAGGCAGATCTGTAACTTTTCAACAGCATTTTGTTAAGAAATACTAGTCTACAAGGGGGCATTTGGGCATTAAAACCCAGAAGAACTCTGTAAAATGGCTTTTTAATGTGAGGCCGGCCTATGAGTGGGAGTTAACCACCATAAAAACACAATGGAGGGTGTTTCCTGGTGGAATCAAAGCAGTCCCGCTACCAGTTTCCTGTGATTACTGCAGCCTAGTTGGGTTTGTGAGCAAGCATCTGGGAGTTGTGACATTCCACCCTTACATGTACAGAAGAGGCCTCGCGTCCAGATGCTTCTACGTCAGAACCGACGGAGGTCGTGAACCTATCAGCTCACTCCCCGCTCAGTGCGTAAAACAACAGGTGCTCCCTTGACATCATGTCCTAAAGACAGCCGCATCCATGTACTGCAGCCAAGGAAAGCAAAGCTGAAACAATGTGAGAGATGACAGTACACGTGTGGCAGCTGATTCAAGAAGTTTTTTGTCTGTAAAATCATATCCGAACATGTATCGTAGCTCTGTTTGTAATAAAGCAGAATAAAGGTTACGCATCACCATTTCTTTTTGGAAGGTCGGTATTCTAACAAACTCTGCTTGGATTGATTGTATTCTTTCCCTATTCTGAACCGTGGAACTATGGTCTTATCTGGTCTTATCAGAAACTGTGCCTGAAGATTTCCAAAAAGAAGAAAAAAAAAAGACTCTTGTTTCCATACTAGATGATTTTTGCCTTATCTTTTGTTGCACCAAACATGTTTCAGTAGCTTATCTAGGAATTTTCTAGCCAATGTAAATCTTTGTTTGGCTGACTTATATTGTTCTACGTTTTCAATGCTCCCATTGTTCCACTGTCAAGAGGCGTTACATGGACTCCCATAGTTGTTCCTAACACACTGTTGGTCTTTTTCTCAGCATCCTTTTCTAAGAGTTTTTAAAAAACTCACTAATAAACAAACTTATTAATAATCTTTGGCACATTAGAATCACTTATATGTATGAAAGGGAGAAAAAAAGCTATAAGCAGAGTAATTGTTTTCAGGCAGAGATGATGCAGATCAGCTTGTTTGTTTACTGTCTGTGGGAGTCCTTCCTCTCCGCTGTGAAATGACTTGAGCAAATGCATAATTACGACGCACGGCTCTGACTCAGGTCTGAAACGGATGGGATGGAAAGGCTGTGGTGACGTCACCTGTCCTGCAGGGGCTGGTGGTTACAAGATTAAGCTTCTCCACAGTGAGAGGTAATGCAGTGATAATGGAAGCTCAGAGGACATCATTGAATTTAAAAATGGAAACACATTCCTACAAGGTGACAGATGGGAAGGATGATTTGCTGAAAGTGTCATAATAGGTCAGGAAAGTTTTAAACACAACAGCGATGGCATTGTTATGCTTCCATGCGGACGAATGGCTCAGCTAGTTTCAACATGGTTTTATTCTTTTTATTTTCAATTTTAACGGAAATATGCAGTGGAATTCAGAATGATTTACGTCATTCTTGAGAACTTTTACAAAGGTCCCAATTCTGGGCAACTACTTTTACCTCGAATGCTTAAATAAAACCTTTGTCCTATAGTTAATATGATAACCGGCTTGTTAAACCATTACTTAATGCATAATTTATGGACATGAAGCTCATATAATAAAATGTATTTTTAATAAAAGTAGGGATTCTATTTGCTAGTTTAGTTCATTTACATTTATGCATTTAGCAGACGTTTTTTATCCAAAGCGAATTACAAAAACAGGGTTTAACATTGAACTACAACGCAATTTACTCTGTGACCTGCAATATGCTAGGAGAGGATTTAATCTTAATGATGACACTCATTTACAGAATTTAGGTAAACACAGAAGGCCCAAAACCATACACTGAGTGCTAACTAATATCAGGGATGGGGTAATAAGTGCTTTTAGATCTTTCAGGGCAATAGATACTCTCGGAAGAGCTGGGTCTTGAAGGATTTCATGAAGGTGGAAAGAGAATCCGATGCTCTGATAGTGCACGTAAGGTCATTCCAGCTGCGAGGAACTGCAAATGAGAAGAGTTTAGATTGACCTGCGCGGGGTTTTGGTCGCGTTAGTTGGCGCTCCTTGGAAGAACAGAGCAGGCGGGAAGTGACGTAAAGCTTTAGGAAGGTGTTGAGGTAGATGGGCGCTGATCCATCAAACAAAGTATTAATATGGATTCCTGTGTATCTTTTTTTTTAGTGAATGTTGGAGTCCCTGTGTGATATATTTCTATCTCTCTATAAAACCTAAACAATAGGCCTGAAATAAAAGAAGACAGCAAGATATTGTCGGTATGATAATAAGCTCCTCTGTTAAACAGAGCCTGATTTCATCATGATAGCGTGACATCTGGGTTTCCTAGTTTAGTCAGAGCGATGAGGAGACAAAGATGACGTGATAAAACACATCCGCCTGATCATGTACTTTCAGTCACAGCTTTGTGTTGTCTTTTCTTTAGGCAAGCTTTATTATTATTATTTTTTCTTGTTTTCTTCCTATTGTGTTCTGGCATGGGGGGATATGCCTCGAATTTGTGCTCTTTCAATTCTTGCTACAAATTAGAATTGGACTTAGACAAGACTTTTTTAACAAATAGTTTACTACTGGAAGATGAATCACCACCTGTGTTACAAGCTTTTTGCAGACTAAAATATTTTTTTTTTTGTGTTTCCCATAACCTCTGAGGAGCTTCCGTGGTGCATCGGTTCAGGAAGACAATATATTTTAGGAGGTTTGCAGTTAAACCCTGCTCTTTGTATTTTTGCATGATTTAAACCTCCTCCTTTTTGCAAAAGCTTTACGTTTTGTATTGTTCATATCTAAATTAGAAGTAAAACTGGGCTTGACATTTGATAACACATTTCCTGCAGTCAGTGTTTATCAAAAGATCATTTAACTTTCCCAGCTCCAAACAAGTTTTGTATAGCATGGTTATTTGGATTTTAAAGGTTGCAATGCTTGACCTATGCAGTTTTAAAATGGACTCCATTAGTGATTACCTTTCCAACATCCTGCAAGGACCTTCCCATTTCTGTCCTGTTTTTAGTCTGACACTGCCGTTTAAATCCATTGTGAAGAGGCCCTCAATTATAATTATATAAAAAGTCAACAGGTCAATTCTGGTTTATAACTAATATGCAAGAATGATTCAGAGAGGTGAGTGTGTGGAAGTTTACACCCTCAGATGGGTTTGTCACAGCAGGGACACCATATGTGCTGGAGAGCTGAATGAATGAAAACACTGAGAGGCAGTCAGTGGACGATTGCTAGCATCTGTGAAGAATGCAAACTGTAGCAGGTCTACAAAGCTGAATATTAAAAAAGATAAACTGTTATGTTTGGGCTCGCTAAGTGGAATAATTCTGACCATAATAAGCTGCTGTTAGCATTCAGCATTTCTTCCAGTTCCACTCTATTGAAATTCACCATTAGTAGTCACATCTGTATCCGTTCTCCTCCCTGTCCTTACACCTGTCCTGATAAAGCATTCCTCCATCATTTCCGTACTGCTCAGTGTTAAGACATAACAAAGTGTGTTGAGTTAGTTCTGGCTAGTTCATGGCAAAGTTTTCAACAAAGCGTTTCTTTGGAAAATAGCAGATCTCAGAACGGCCTTTGCCTTTAGGTTGGCAAAAGTACCAAAAACATGAGCTGCCCTAGTTTGTAGAATAGTGAGAGGTTACACACTAAGATTTCTAAGTTTTATTATTTTGACATAGTTCAGCCTCCAAGGAAGCCTTTTATTTCTTGAACATTTTACAGATGCTCTACAAAGCTAATCCAAAGATATGTAGGCAATAGTCCAGAGTTATGTAGCACAGAAAAATATACTATAGCTACTTTATACTGTACACCAAACCTAATGGGCGGGGTCAAATGTACCTTCGGTTTTCAAAATAATGAGTTACTCGATGATGGCTATGCCCACCTAAACGTACAATGTTGTCTATCATTACGTTCATCAGATTGTTGGATGAGGTGGCTAAGTGGTTAAGGCTATGAACTGCTAAATTATTGTGCTCTGCATGTATGGGTTTTGACTCATGTTGTTTGTTTTATTTGCCTTTGGGATAAATAAAGTATTTTGGTTGATTGATTAGTTCCCATACCCCTAAATTCGATGGTTATATTAGATTTAGCGTTCTACTGATATGCTGATGTGACATTCTGTTATCTGCCTGTATTTTCAAAGTGAATCAATTCTTTTTTATCTCTGGCTAAAGCGGATTGCAGTTTCTAGTGTTAAATCACTCACAGTTCAACTGCAGTGAAATATGCGATTGTAGTGGTTGGGGACTCTCCAGAGGTCAATTTCCTCCATAAACAAATACAGAGAATATGAAAACAACTGATCCCCTGAAATATTGATGAATTGAGGGGATGTGAGCCAGAGAGAGAAAGTATGTAGCTCAGGAAAGCAGAACAAAACGATCCACACCTTCCTGCTTTTTGTTTTGTCGATAATGAGAGTTTTTTCGATATATAGCTTGTTTAAAAGCTTCTATTGAGTTTGATAAATTAATGGTACATCAAAATAAACAGCTAGGAATGTACAATTGATGCAACTGATTAGATCTGATTAGATCTGATTAGACTTCTCCAACTTTTGGATATCCCCCTCATTTTTATTTGAGGTCATGGGGACGATCCCATTTGTAAACCCTGACAGTGTTGAATTAAACTCTCTGAATTGAACATGCCTGGATCAGAGAAGATGCCAATTAATTTAAAAACATCTTTTTCTTTTAATAGTTAAAGTTATTTTGTTTTTATTACACACAGGGAAACAAGAAATTCAAATGAACAACATTTGATTGGAACTGTATTGTGTTTAGTTAACTAAGATACATTAAACCTGTCTTACAGGTAACACCGATTTGTTTTTGTAAAGACAAATATGAAATACAGAATGCCAAAACATTAGTGGCCTCACTGTTCTCTAATGCTTTGCTCTTGCTCGCAATGGCCACATTGCAAAGTTATCGGGATTGCTCAATGTCTTTGAGACATTTCATAAGGATCCTAATATGGCCATGATGTCCAGCGCAAAGACAGCACTGTTCGTGAAAGTGGAGACGGGACTAAACATGTGAACACTATTCTGATTCATGGCATACACTAAGCATTATATAATGTCACTGTAGGACCAGTTTAAAGGTTAACAGTCCATTTTCTCTGCACACAGTCTGCACTAATATTCAATTTAGTAATTTTCTCTTCGTCTCTCAGTAATCCAACCTTCACAGATCATTGTCCTGCCAACATAAATCATTCGTTTACCTCAAACTTTTATATTGTTGCTTTATTGGATCAAACTTTCCTTTCAGTCAATCAGCTAAAGCCTGCCTGTTTGAAATTCAGACGTTTGAGTTAAATAAAGTTTGAGTTAAATTTAAGATGCTGATTCTTTCCATGTAAGGTAAATTATAGTTTCGAATATATTTGAAGGTAAACGTAGAACAATTGATATAAAATACATTTTAACCTTGCGACTGTAGTCAATCTTACTCGGACTGAGAAACTCCAACTATTATACCAGAAAACGTTTACTGTTGTAGCTTTGAAAACATTTTACATTAAATTGTAATGCAGTCACATTTAATTTGGAATCACCAAGAAATATAAGACCTGCATGTAATTGAAGCCTTACTGTAATGTGGGCAAAATGGGAAAATAAATTAAATACCCCCACTTTAAAATGTGTTTTCACACAAACATTTTACATGAGATTGCTGATACTAAAAAACAGTTTTAAGCAAAGTTCTGAAATGTGGAAAGCTTTTTAATAATTTGAAGTTATAATCGCCAGAAAAACATAACTTGTTTAGTCCTTACATTTTTTGTGTTTTACTACTCTTTAATACTTAATAAACAGAGTTAGTGTCTGACTAAAAATATGCGAATGGATGTTTTTTCCTCCTCTAAATCTCAGTCTAGCATTCAAATTATGCTTTGATGTAAAATAAATCAATGTTTCTGACATCCACGTAGTTCCTGTTGACAGCTGTATGGCGGAAGCGCTGTGGTGAGTATGGGCTGGAATTCCTACAATACAAGTGGGAGAAATCACCAAGACTAGTCGAGAATGACAAGCCTGCATTCCTGTTATTTTTAAAATCTTTTATTTCAAACGTGCGATGTGTGTATCCAGACAATGTGGTGCTTTCATAGGGGACAATAATGAGAGCTGCTATTGTCCAGTGTTACTGGTTAGCACCAATTTCTGTTTTCTTTTGTGAAGCACTGGCTTTGTACTTTTTTCCTATCCGAGGCATATAGCTATTTTTATTTTTTAAAACCTAAATTAAGGCTAATATCCCACCTTGTGTGTTGCATGGGAATCACTGTAAGCTCACATTTCAAAAATGATAATTTTAAAGCTGTCCAGCTTCCTAGTTCCTCGTGCATTTCATATTGCGGATAACTACTGCTTTGAAAGTCCCTTTTTTTCACAGGAAACATCTCAGGAAGCCACTGCCCATAAGTACACAGCGGCGATTGGAACGCGACCTCAACCCAAGACCTGCTCTGTCATACATCCTGGAACAGAGGAATGCAGCCCTTTTTGTATCAGTGTCAACAAACCTAGAATCTCCAGGGAAGAATTTCTAAAATTATATTAGCAGAACACAATCAGGTGATTCTTATTTTAGTATTTGAAACACAGAATAAATTCAATCATAATAATTGGTTTATTAAAGACATTGAAAAATGGATGGCTGGAGAGAAAAGCTCGGGATTGCAGTGTGTGTTTAAAGTAACCATGGAAACGGGTAGTAAAAGAAGAAGCTAAATTGTAAAACTGTCTGTTTGTCTCATTCAACTGATTCTGCTCAAAGGCTGTTGTGTCTTTGTGTGAGTCTTTACTCTATGCACCTATGTTTGGGTGGGTCTGCAACAATAACAGACCCATCCCAGGAAGAAGGTCCCAAATCATAATCTCACAGACTGGGCTCTTCAAAGTGCCAGCTCTGGATGGGGAAAGTATTTCTAGATTAGCCTCCTCCCGGTACAGCAAACACTGCAACCCCCCATCAACCCCATCAAAGGAACAGCAGAGAGCAGAGCTAACACGGTCGACTGGTCTTCAGCAGTTTGCTACTTACACAACTCTTTGACTTTGAGACGGGAAACCGTGAAAGAAACCCATCAATGTATTCATATTGTTGATAGGTGCCAATATGTTTCCATCTGGTTTCTTGTGTCCTATTTCAGCCATGATAAAACGACCCACAATTCCTCCACCAGCGGAATCGTGGGTCACTCTCCATTCTAAAATGAGATCTTCAGTTAATAATAGTTTGCCTCTATAATGTTTTGGTGTTCAGAAGACAAGCTCAGATTAAGGCTTCTCCACCAACTTGCTTACTACTTGCAGTGAGGTGTTTGCTAAGATTCTTTTTTTTTTCTCGCATTTTTCTCGTAAAGTTCTTCGAGATGACGTATTGTAAATTGGCACTGTACAGAATCGAAAGAAACCCCCAGCTCTGTATTTACACCTCTCTGTGTTAAACAAAACAACATTTATCAATAATTACGTACATCTGTTAGCAATTGGAAAATTACGTTTACAAATCCTTGTGGTGCCTGAAAGGTAGCAATATGCCTAAGTTTAGTCTATCAACTGTAGATGAAGTCTGTAGATCAACAGTACAGGTTGCAAACGCATTGAGTGATTTTGTTATGTGATCGGCAACAAAAGATACTGATCGGCATAAGAGATAACATACTTTTTATTGGAACTCAGCTGATTAATCCTCTCACCATCCTAAATAGGTTATCCTGAGCTATTTTAATAGTTCTGCTGCAGATTTAGGGTGGTGGAGGACAATCTAACCACTTTTTCTCACTCCACTACTTCCTTATTCTTCTAGCCAATGTCTTTTTGTTGCAGTTATGTCGACTGTTACCTTAATGTTTTACTCTCCATAGTAACTACACCTGGTCTAGTGTTCTGTTAGCTGAGACATTTTTCTGGAGGAGGACATCGGCTGGTGGTGCTGCCAGCAGCCCAACAATTTCCATGTCTGTTAACTTTTTTTTTTGTTTCCTCTGCTTCTGTTTGTTTCTTCAGTCTCATCAAAGCCTCACTCGGTCGCGGAAGATGGCTCGGTGCGCTGATTCAGGAGGAGTAAATGCTGCAAGTCAATGACTTAAACATAATTAAAGCTTTCACAGATAAATTAATAACATATAAAATGTTCATTATCTATATAAAAGTGAAACCTTATAGTCAAAGTGGTATGCAAATTAGTTTATTCAGATTGAAGTCTTGTGTATGCTCTATGTCATACACAAGATTTGCTCAGAACTTTGATTACTGTGTTACTCATCTTGTCCAATATGTTTTTCTGATGTATTTGATAATAATGAGTTTTCTGACTCATTGGGACCTCAGCTCAGTAAAATTGTTATTCACGCTGGCGGTAATGACACCCGGTTACGCCAATCGGAGGTCACTAAAATTAGTGTTGCTTCGGTGTGTGAGTTTGCAAAACAATGTCGGACTGTGTAGTTTTCTCTGGTCCCCTGCCTGATCGGACCGGTGACGACATGTTTAGTCGCATGTTGTCATTCAACCGTTGGTTATCTAGGTGGTGTCCAGAAAACGGTGTGGGTTACATTGATAATTGGAAAACCTTTTGGGGAAAACCTGGTCTGATCCGGAGAGACGGCATCCATCCAACTTTGG
>JAVLVB010000470.1:698401-727074 GCA_032876305.1 Orestias chungarensis
AAAAAAAAAAAAAAAAAAAAAAAAAAAAAAAAAACTAGGCAATTTTATTTCCTTATTTCTATGATTGAATTCTATATTTTCAGATTGTGTAGGAGCCCAATGAAGATAAAGGGCTTGATCTACAAAAGTGATGGCACATAGAAGCATGAAATAAAAACCAGGTATAAAAAAACAGGATCGCATCAGCAACATTAAGTCTGTTTTTTGTATAGATAAAGTGGTACAGATTAGAATTGAGTACATGGTGCCCAAATTGTGCAGCCTCAACATGTATACGTGGGACAGGTTAATGCAGTTGAATGGTTGACAATATTTTTGAAATTAAACTAAAACTAAAAACTCCATGATTGAATTTTTATATCCCGATATGGTCTTTAGGAAACTGAATGTCAGCAGCCACCAAAGACCATAAAACAGTCAATGAACAACAAAGGACAATGAACAGTCCGTGTTTATTCATAGGCTTAAAATGCATTTATGTAGTAGTAAATTATTACAGGTTTACATTAGTTTAGAATATTTGATGGTGCAACTGAGCTAGTAGTACTAATTCAAAAATACCACCAACACCATGTATATTAAGTTTACGATATTATGTGGCCACTCTCCTCACTAACATTCTAAATCCCAATTACAATACGCCGGTCAGCAAAAATATAAATTATATTATGTAATGTCTTGGGCATGCGTTTTTTATTTCCTTTTATCTCACACAATATAAAGCCCCTTCTTAGGACTATTTGTAGATCAAAAGTGTAATTATCTTGTGGGTTCAGTTCCAGCTGTCATAAGTTTCCTACTAATTTGACATCAACCAAATACAGCGATAAAGGTAGGAATCTTGACAACAACCTTGAGGGATGGAAATGGAAGTCATGGTTCTAGGAGCTTCTTTTGCTGCAATACCTGACCAGCAATACCTGATCACTTTAGGATATTCCATAGAACGATTAAATCTGAACTGGAACTAGACCCAGTAACATGCTAATGATCCAAAACATCCAAGTTCATCAACTAAGAATCGACTGATACGTCCTTGGCCAAGTTAAGGTTCCAACCTTTCAAACATTTCACAGTTGGTTTTAGAGACAAGCTTTACTTACACATCCAAGACAAGTGGATTTGGTACGAGCAATGTATCATTGAAATCATATTATTATGTTGCTGTTTACTTTTGAGCTAAACATTTGTTGGGATATATTCTATACATGCACTTTGGGTAAAAGTCACTGAATGTTTGTTTTCCTAAATACTATTAAATCAAAATGAAAGCCAAAAAAAGAAGGTCTTCTTCAGTCGAGGGCCTCACGAAATCTTTCCAAAGACTTTATACGGCTTTCGGACATCGCTGGTTTAGACGAGGTAAGGTATTTTTAGATTCCCCGGCATTTGTGTTAAAATAAGACACTGTGTGAGATCAGTTCAAAGGCACCCTGCAAACCTAATCCCAACAGGTGACTCCTGTGTCTGCTTGGATCCTGGGGGAATAAAATATTCAGGCTCTTGACATTCTTTTCACCAACTAGGTGCATGTCTCCTTAGCAAATTTATTGTAAATTTGTTTTCCCAAAACTTCCTGCATGTATGTTAGTGATACAGAGTATGCCAGTACAACAGCTGAAATCCACCTCTCCATCAACAGATACGAGGCACCAATGTTAGATTGTTCACATTGTAAGCTCTCTGGCCTTTCATTCTCCCTTACTTAGTAGCTTGAGAGGAAGAAAGGGGAGAAGGGTTGAGCAATTACTCCGTGAAACAGATATCCCCGGTTTCTCCTCTCTGCCCTGAGCACAAAGTGTTAGTCTGTCAGTAGTACCTTCACTTGAAGAGATGGCTCGCTGTTTCCACTGCTTCCCTGGAAACCATTTCATTTGATTACATGCTGCAGTGGCTGAAAGCGAGCTCTTAGGGAGCTGGGCCATTTCTCACCGGTGACTCAGAGCCAGTGGAGTCTATAAATTTCAACCATGCTTTAGCAGAGCTTTAACGTTAACGTCTTCTAAATCGGCGGCAGTTTGGCGGCAGATTAATCCTGTTTGTGCTGCCCTCATCGTCAGTGGATCAACAGACTCCAAAAAAAAACAAAAACGTTTTGCAGGAAAGGTTTATTGTAGTGCATTATTGCTTTATGTAGTAAGTAATGAAAAAAAAATTTAATTAACAACATGTACATTTTAATACGTAGCGTGGACAAAACAGCAAAACATAAATAATACATTTTTCAACCATGCTTTAGATTTACAGCAGTTACAGCATGTTTATTTACAACTGTTTTTCTACAACTAGATTTTAGTTTTACATCCAAACAATGAAATGCTTGTTTTAACATAAAACATCATTAAAAACATCTACCCCAATGAAAAGATGGGCGGCTTTGCAAACACATTGAGAACCAAAAGGAGCAAAGACTGTTTTCCCACCAACCTAACATCAACAGGGAAATATCTTTTTTTTTACTATAATGAAAACTGGTTTTGTAAAAAAAAAATGCTACACTGTTGGAAACCTTTAAATGTGGCCACACATGGGCTTCCTGTACATATTAGCTGATAAACAAAATTAGTCCCAATGCATAGTTCTGCTGGTCACTGACGTTTCTTAACGAACATCTGACTCCATGTTAGAACAGCTAGACATGTGAATTACACACAGATGTGTTGAAAGAACATTCATCCATTTCAATAGTATGCACTATCCGTGTTGGTCTATCGCAAAATAACCAAAATAAATACAAGAACCTGCTGAGACTCATATTTACAACAGAAGGCTGTTTCAAAAATAATGAGGACATTGGAAAACAAAAGGATTTGGGAACAAGTTTAGCAGGAATAAAATAAAAAAGAAATATTATGACTCTTTTGTTCCTCAGTTGTACTTTCAATTATGATTTAGAGTACCATAATGGCCAAAACAAAGATATGACAGTACAGAATCAGAAAAGTAAAAAAGGGATGCTGTTTGTCCTTCTAGCACCTGTCGTTTAGTTCCCTTGCAAATAAAGAAAATACACGGCAGCGAGTAGGATCTTGGACAAATGGAGTAAAACCAACATCATGATTTAGAGGAAATGTGTCGTCGAGCAAGCAGATGCTAAGCTTTTTAAATAAATTTATTTTTAGCTTAAATGTGGGTGGTCCATATCAAGCAGGCGGTTGAGAGGTTTTACAGAAAGTAAAAAAAGATCACTTTTGTGATCTGTCATCTTGCCTAGGGCCGGATTGTCCTGTTGACAGGTTCTGTCTTGCTTAGGATATTTACCTTTTACACCTCAACCTAAAGCATGTGTCATGTGTTTCAAGAAAACTGGAAAGTGGAATAACACGTTAGTATAAAATCAGAATGAATCATATTTACAGTGGATATAAATGTAAAACTCATGTTTAAATGCCAGGACTAAAAACAAACAATCTGTGTGAGAGAAAAGTCCTAGCGAAGTCCTAGCTGCAGGTCTGTGCTCAACCTTAAACTAATGCTACTACCAAGCTACATCTTGACAATGAAAAATGTGTCCCCTCTGCATTACAAAATTTTTACAACTGTATTTATTTTTGAGGAACACAACCTTTTCAGGTGACCCAATTGTCAAAATAAAGGGGTGTCCAAAGTGAGGCCTTGGGGCCATTTGCTGTCCTCAAACAAATTTTGTGCAGCCTCCCACCACAGATCAAGAATGGTGTATATTAGGGGCATTGGGATCCGATATCCATATCAAGGGTTGGTCTGATAGAACCGGAAAAAAAAAAAAAGAATATCGGATCAAATCAGCCTGCATGTGATATCCCCAAAATCAGCAATACAACATAAGCAATTCGTTCCAGCATTTGAGTTACAACACCCTTGTAAAACTTGTAATTTATTCTGTTCATATGTAGAGCCTTCTTTATTTGAAGAAATTTTTCTTATAACCGTAACAGTTAGCTATTTGCACTCTGAGTAATATCACTTAATCAAGTCTTTTCTAACATCATACACTGCAAAAGTAATAAAAGTCTGTATGATTGATGCTGATATCGAAATGGGTCATTACTGAAGACTATAGCATCGGTATTGTGTCAAATGTTAAAACGTTGTGTGAATACACACCTATTGCACGTCTTTGGCACCACTGCACAACTGAAGCATAAAAATGGGTATTGGCCAAGTTTAAATATTTATGAAATGAATATTCTTAAATCTTTTTAGAATCACACTTTTTGAATTCGTTTTTCAAATTCGTAGTATTTGTGACCACATATTCAACAACCTTCACCACCTAAAGAAATCCGAAAAATTAGCAAGTGTAGGGCAAAGCAAATTTTTTTTTATTTTTGGCATCTACAAGTATTGTCCACAGAAAGTACAACATTGTTTTCTTCATTAAGATATTATTATTGCTATGGATGTAAAAAAACAATTGAAAAACAGTTTTTTTTATTTTCTTCGAATCAAAAAGTATTCAACAAACCGTGTTTAAAGGGTGTTGCAGGATTTTAATTTTTTTTCACTAATTTATTTTAAATGAAACAATACAGAATATGCAGATTTATTTAGCGGTAAAACTGACAGTAAAACTGGAATAAAATTTTCCAACCCGTTGTAGAGAAGAAACAATAAATACCTCTCTAGAAAAGAAAGAAGCCAGACTTTTCTATTTTTGTTGAAGGTAAATTTACATAGCTTAAAACTTGCAGATGACATGTGAGAAGCATAACTTGTGACTGGTGTGTGTGGAAAAGTTAAACTAAAGCATTACAAAGTTTATCTAAACATCTGTATCAAGTGGGGGAGGGAAGTCGAGACAAGGTGACAACGAGTCCTGACTGTGCGTGGAGCTAATCCCAGTGTCTGAGTCTGTGTCTGTAATGTCTGCAGGGGACAGGCTGGGTTTGAAATTTACTGTCCGTGTCAGGCTGTCCTGAGCCTCGTCTTTTAGAAGGACGAGACTGGGCTGTTTGTCCTCCAAGCTGTCCATGATTTGCAGAGAGTTGAGCTGGGCAGCCAGCTGCCAACATTCCTGGTCTTTGGTCATCAGGGAATTATCCATATACATAAGCTTCTTATCAATTTCTGCAACTTTGTTGTGCAGAGTCACTCCATTGAAGAGGCTGTTTTTCAGTTCGTCTTGTAGCCTCTCGATTTCCGCTTTGTAGAAAGATTCATCTTTTTCAGAGGGTTGCTGAACAGCGGCAGCTCCTTTTTGGTCGCTGTCTTCTTCTGGAACCGGAGGGAGGTTGAACTTCCTCAGCTCGTCGTCAATGTCCTGGGAAAGCTGGTGGATGAAGTCCTCATGCCGCTGAACCTGCATTTCCAGTTGCTCGATACCGTCGCAGGCGTAAAGGTACTTCTGCAGCTGCTCCTCGGAGTTTGTTGCCAAACTCAAGCCTTCAGCGTGATCCAGTAAGCTCTCTGACACTTTCGCCTGTGCTTGGTTATGAAATTGAACAATCTCTGAATCTAGCTCCCTCATTCGCTGAATCTGCTCCCTGATTGTGTGATCCTGGTTTAGAATAAGCTGCACCATCCGTTCAACCTCCTCAGTGCCCAGGGAGCTCCTGTTTTCCTTGTGAAGTTGCTCGAGCTTTCGGAAAGCCTTTCTCACCATGCGCTTTTGCTTGTCAACTGGCAGAGGCTGGGCATACTGAGCTTGGCCAAGCTCCCACGGCTTTGGTTTGGCTCCCTTGGACTTTCCGCCCTTTTTAGCAGTCTGAGGAACAAAATCACTTGTTTTTACTAAAATAAACTGGATAAAGGCTCTTTCATCACCCCAAGCATACCAAAGTCTCAGTAGTCTGGTCAGAGGTGGCAAGGCCCGTTCAATCCCTCTCCAGCGCTCAACAAGACAAAAGTCTTTGGGTTCCCCATCCAGAAGCCTTTTGCTCTCTGGAAGAGACTTGTGGTCCTCCAGTAATGCCTGAATAATATCTATGCATTTTGTGTGCTTTGTTACTCCACAGACGACCTTCTCTTCATTGCAGACAGTAACTTGAATCTCCTTTCCGACCACAGGATCAGCCTGTTTTGCCCTGGATAAGAGAGAGAGAAAAACAAAGCTTACAACTGTGGCTTTGGAATGGGCGATTTAGAAGTCTTAGTTCTTTGGATCCATTCTTCCCTGCTGTATATTTTGTATATCTTTAAACAAGTTAGTATAAAATTTGTATATATTGTAGCAATTTTGAAAGAAGTCTATAGCATCTAATTCTATGTGACATTTATACAAATATCAGACTCCAAAGTTAATTGCATTCATAATTTAATTCTAAGCCCCATCAGAATTGTTTACATACGTTTAACCTTTTTGAAAGTGTGGTTTAAGAAAATGTCAATGCAAGACCTGTGTACACACTGAAAAGACTCACAGTGTTCCCTGGCTTGCAAAGGGGTTTCTTTATTTCAGCTCAATCCAAACATTCTTTTTGACCCCAAAAGCAAACTAAATGTTGTAACTCATATCATCCAAGTATATTCAAACTGCTGTGGAACATGATGCGGTGGGAAGGATCTTCATTAGTAGTCCTAAATGACATCATCAGTTGTAGGCAAGCACTGCTTGTCCACCCCATTTGCTTTTGCTGCTCCTGTCTGGACGCATGTTTAGAAAGTGGGCCAGAGAGAAATTAGAGTCAGGGATGGGATTGTTGGCCGCTATAAAAGATGGATAAGATGGCTGAAACTGCCTCCATCTCTCTCCCCTCAAATGCAAAAATGCAAAACATTTGTTATCAACATTCATGAAAAAAATATTTTTCCAAAACAGGTTTTTATGGGAGTTTTTGGCTCTCTCTTACTGCTAATGCAAGGGATTAAGGTTATGGCCAAAGGCAGTTTCTTCCACCAGGCTCTATCCTCAAAATAATTCATTGTTGGAAGGATTTATTTTATTAACAATAGAATGAGTACCAGACAGGACTTTAGCAGGATGACGGAAAGAAAATGTGAACCGTCCTTTCTAATTTCATTGTCATAGTCATAGGGAGTTAAGTCATGGATTTTCTTTAACCTTAAATGTTATCAGGACAAGAAACAGTCATTATGAAACTTCCAAAAGCACAGCCATGGGACTAAAATGAAATTTATTTAAATATAAAATGAATTTTTTTTTTGTCAATTGCCCCAACATGCTTGTTCAATGTCTTCAAACAAGATAAAATTAAGGTTCTGTTGTCAGGGAACAGGTAAGAAAAAATGACTATTGATAGTCATTTTTATTTGCAAAACCAGGCAAAAAAACAACAACTTGGATCTCAGGAGAAACATAAAAAAACACCACCTAAAAGACCCTCAGTCTTTGCTGCAGTGTGGCACAGTTAGCATCTTCTTATTGCAAAAAGTGAATGGGTTAGAATCATGGACCAGGATCTTTCTTCCAAGAGATGCCATGTTCTCCTTATGCATGCATGAGGGTACATCCTGCCTTTCGTCCAATGTATGCTGGATATAGGCAAACCCACTACTGTGCCCCTATAAGCAGGATTTTAAAGGGGTTTATCAAATTACAATGTAAACATGGCTTTAGTTTTTCCCTAACCAATGTTATTTTTCCAAACGTAATTTTGGGTTCTGGTTGTAAACTGGATATTTTGTCTCAGCCGTAGTTCATAGACAAAAGCATCAGGGGTTACAACAAGTGACAAAGAAATATAATATCATTTCAGTTCAAGTCATCAAGTCATTTCATGATTTGATGCTACGTTGTTGCTTTTCCATTAGGCCAGTGAGCATAAAACTAGATTCAGTAATTTTGTGCTCCCTTGCTTGATTCTATTAGGCTGTTACTCATCGTTTTTCTCATCAGAAACGATCATTTAATGATTTGGTTCTGAGCTATTTAACCCCAAGGCCTTCATTAGGGTTTTGTCTGCACCAAAAAACTTGTCCAAAAATTGACCACTGATGGGCTGATGATGTCCATTTTTTAGCAACCTAATGGAGCACCGGTAATATCCTGGACCTAATATCCACTCATTAAAGGACATGCAGACAGCCACAAGTAATCACATAATTAGATAACATAGACAAACATTTCAATTTGATTTTAAGATAAAGAAAGATGTATAATGTTATCTGTTTGTTTGAAAGGTGACAGCTTTGAATCTTCTGAAGATGATGTGATTTATTGTGATAAGTCTCTAACAGAGTGCCAAGTTCCCGTCTCTGTGGATTTGTTTTTGAGGGAAAAAAAAGAAACGTCTCATTATTTCTTCAAATACAAAACAACATCAAAGATAATTTGTGCAATTATCATTGAGAGACAAAACATGAACTCCAACTATAACCCGAAACCTGAGGCTTATTTTGTGGTTTGAAAAAATATTGTGTTTATCTTTGCCAACCTGGCACATGACAATTCAAGAAACTGTTAAAATCAGTAAATCAGACTAGTGTGCTTTCTGATGTTCAGTTTCACCTGGAATAGGTTCACACACTTTGCTTTAAATAGTAAAGCTAAATGAGATTGTTTCAGCTGCTACTCACATGGCAACTTATCACCTACTTTACCTAAAATTCACCTGCTGGTTTTGGAATTTACCTTTATATATTCATATTATGTACTTTTTGGGTATGCTTTCAAAACTTGCTTCGGGATAAAAATGTTAAGAGAAAGAAAACTGGAAAGTGTTCATTTTGATGAAGACATAACTGGGCAGACCTTTCTTTTTTTTTCTTTTTATGCTATCAATACTTTAAATTGTAATATTACATAATTTAATGAATCTTGTTAATATACAGAAAACCTCTTGACCTTTTTTTACCTTTTGTCACTTTACAAGCACAAACTTCATTTGATTTGATTGTGATTTTTGGTTATAGTACAACACAAAGTAAAGTGGGAGGCAAATCTGAAAAGTTAGAAACACGTATGTGTTTAGCATTCCTGTTTCAACAATTTCAAAAATCACTTAAGGTTTTTATGGGGAATTTTGAACCATTATTCGACATCAAGGGGCTGAAACGTCTGAACATTTTCTTTTAGCTTTGGTACAGATTTGCAATTGAGATCAGGTCTGGACTTTGACTGGGCTGTTCCGACACATTACTTCACTGTGATTAACACCGTTCTGTTGTAATAACTTCATGTTAGTTGCCGGTGTTCAGTTCTGATCAGCTCCTTGTCTCTTCTGAACAAAGGCATCTCCACATTATGTTTTTGCAACTACCATGTTTTACAGTCGGAAAGGTGTAATCAGCTCAAATTCAAAACTTTTTACACCTGGGAAAATAAAGTTCAATAATGCTTCAGTCTGAACAGAGCAACTTCTTTGACCTGCACTCTGATTAGTTTTTTGTAAAACTGCAAACAGGACCTGCGGCTCTACACAAATTATTTTCTTGCCTGGCCAGTCATTCTTGACCAAGCAGGTTTGCAGAGTAAACATTACTTTACAGATGTTGTGTAGTTTCTGCTATGTCTTCCTGGATAAACTTTTGGCATAGATTCTGAATTTCATACTAGTTCAGCCAAACTGGAGTGCTGTATAAATTCCTATTGAATCAAGTCCCTAGACTGTGGCACATGCATTATCAGAACCAAGCTAATAGTTACATAAACTGGGGAAAATAAAAATAAAAATAGCTGTAGACGGATGCAACCACTGTTTTTTATTTTCCACAAATGCTAAAGCTGCAAAATTAAGGAAGCATTAAGAGTGAGCAAACAGCCACATCTCTGTGGCATAACAATCTAACACGGCAGGTTTGCTATTATTCATATATTTGTACTTCTTGGAGTACAAAATACTTGTTTAAAATTCAAAAAGCAGAAAAACCCGCATAAAAGAGTCAGCCATTAAAAAAAAAATATATAGAAAGGAAGGAATACACGGGCCAATGAACACAGAAGCTTTACCAATATATTAAAACGGGCGAGAGGCCGGGGTACAGCCTGGACAGGTCGCCAGTCCATCCCAGGCTCAACTCAATCATAAACACTCAAATAAATAGACTGTTCAGACAATAGTGTATTTTAGTGTGGGTGAGCCAAGGCCTCAGCTGTACAGGAAGAGGGTACAGCAAAGCAGGGAAACACCTGTGTTTGTCCAGGGCCACAATCACCGACTCTCAGGCAACATCCTGCTGCTGGAATTTAACCACAGAGGGAGGAAGGGGGATAATATATTCGATATCGGTCACGGTCGGCTTGTTTTTAGCTCAGCTTTAACTTGATGAAAATATTAGTCAGTGGAAACTCTTGTACAGTACCTAGGGGTTCTACTTTGGATTCAATGCAGACCTTTAGGAAACGGTATCTTGATGGGCAAAGACAAATGGATATTGTAGTAATGTTTAAAACAAAAGAATCAAAGCATTTTCTACAGATAATGAACAAATGTGGGCCACAAAAGTGCTACTAAAACTACCAAAAGTCACCAAAGCTTTTTTTGTTGGAGACAGTCGCAAAAACTAATATTTTAAAATCTGCTTAAATTGTACATCATTCTACGAAAACCAATATAATAACAACTACTCTAAACCTACTATTGTGTGCGCTGGAATTTAATGCAAGTAACTTTAAAGGGTAACTACCAGGGCTTTACCGTATTAAAGTATTTACATAAAAATGTAAATAAAATTATATAGGGTTATCCAGTGACTTCTATTTATAACAGAAAGGAAGCCATGGTAATAAGATTATCACTTGAAGTCCAGTTAGCTGACCAGTTAGGCTATGCTCGAATAGCTAGCCTGCAGTCTGCTGCTCAACAGTTTAGCAAACCAAATGTAGCTTTAATAAAAACTCCATTGTTCCTGATGCGTGAACATTTTTTTCAGCTGGAAAACATCCATTTGACATAAACCCCATGAAATTTCTAATTATGTTTTATACAAACAGTATGTATCAATATTCAACACTTGTGAAATGAAAATCTGTTGGTCTTCAAATTGGCAGTCGGACAATAAATCTGACTCCCACGCTCCGGCAATCCGGATATATTAAAAAAGAGAGGGCTGGCATATATTGCCTAATAAGGGAGAATATTTATTAGCTTTTTTCCTTCCAGCTGGTTGATAATATACACCAATAGTTTGTGAAACAACTCCAGTTAAGCCTGCAATTTTTCAAGAAACCAATTTCATGAAACAGGAGACTTAATATTTATTTATTTTCCCCACACAACTGTTTTAAATCACATTTTGAAGTTGAGTAAAATCATAAGATTACCCAAGTTATAATCTTGCTACATATTACATCAAGCTTTAAGATCTCCTGAGGTTTTAAAGCATCTATGTTACCTTAGAATGACCTTTTGAAGCGAGAAGTAGAAGGCGTTTGGATCTCAGGACAGAAATTCCACACATTCCAAAATGAAAATTAGTGATGTAGTTTAACAGTTTAGTTAAACTACACCAATGAACAACTTATTCTTTAAAGGAAGGTGATAGGCTGTTCCCATTACAAATTTACTTTTTTCTGCATAAACAGCCAGGGGGGTTCTGTCCTCTTAAACCCTCTGAATACTTTCGAATATTTTAAGAATACTTATAAGCTACAAATCAACATGAACAAGGATTTTTTTAATACTTCAGGATGTTTTTCCATTTAATATCAATTAGTATATACGTATACGTTTGTAATGACCCTCATTGTCAAACACAGGAATGCAAGTGAGGTCACAGTTGACAGATGAATCATCATGAAATCATGAATGTTATTTAGTAAAAAAATGTTTTATCAAACCAAACATTCGGATAAGAATTATCGCTCATTGGGAATTGCGAAACTACTTAGCACTTCCTGTAAAAAGCATACACAAGTATTGCATGCATCAACAATCTGATTTGCATCACGAATAAAACTATGATAAGGGCTGACACTTTGTGTACCATTCTGGATCTTGATGGATATCTGGATTAAGAAAATACGGGCACCTTCATAATTTAACACCTTTGGTTAAAAAAATTAATAAAAAAGGAATAATTCTGTCCAGGATGTTGACACAAACTCTACGTGAATGTATGGTATGCAGAACTAGACTTCAGGATGTAAGAAACCTCCATTACCATTTCCCATCCATCTACAACTCATCACAGAAAGGACAAATGGTGAGTAGCTAATGACACAGGACTGGCTAGAGTTCAACATTTCACACTCGAGTGAATGCAAGAAACTCGAGCAGACCGGCTTGACCTCAGGTTGAACTTGCAGTCTCAGATGCACAGGTAGACATCAGACATGGGGGAGGTTCCCACTTCTAAATTATAGGAATTCTGGATGTGGGTGCTGTGAGGAAAGAATGCCTTGCAGCCCCACTGCGGTGGCTTGGTCATGTTAATTCTAACTCATAATAACAACTCTGTAATCCCCTATTGTCATCAATTTGCCAGCTACAAGTTAACACGGAGGAGTGTGTGCAGTTGGTTTTAGCAGGTCACAGCAAATGATAGAAATCACAACCTTCCTCTCTCTGTGTGCGTCAACTTAGATTTAAAAAAAATGAGATAATGCAGCACCAGACATTTAATATACTTAAGCACTTTAAGCTTCGCAGCATTTATCTATATGGGGGGTGAAAAGTGCCAAATATTTAATGATTTAATAATTTATTTTATGTTCCTGTGCTGAAGCACGGAATTAATTAATGTAAATGATGAACTTCATCCTTTAAACTTAACTAACATTTTTAATTAAACTTAATAATCAGACCTTGATGTTTGATTAGCTTTTTCAAACAGCAAGTCAAGACAACTTCCTACAGGTTCGCTATGACTTTGAGGTAGATTTTTTTCAATTCAAATGATAAAATAACTTCATTAATTTGTTGTTATTTATTTACTTTAAGCATTAAGTAAGTAAATACAAGTACTATTTCGTTAGTTAGGACTGAAATATCTCTAATAAGTTCACAAGAGAACTCCTTCTTGTCCTGCAATGAGGAAGTCACCAGACTTTAAAAACAGGATCAACTTTAGCCACGCCTACTCACTACTAACTGCTAATCTTCTCAGGTAAACCGTTAACCATCAGCCAATCATACGTCAGGATTTCTATAGAAATTGCCCCAGTTCAGCTTGCTAGGATTGGTGTCAACTCAACGATAACACAAAATATTGTTTCTGTGTGCTGATTCCTGAGGATTCATTGCTGCAAGTCAATGATTTGAATTGATTTTCTTGTGAAGTGCCTTGAGACAAAATCTGTTGTAAATTGACACTGTAGAAATAAACACATTCTTGACTCTTGATATAAATGACTTGATGCAATCTGCTGGGTTTCCTTAGATTGGAAACTTTTTTTTAAACTGATTTGTTTATGATGTATCTGTGATTTAAATGAAATAATTTTCTTTTTAAGTGCCTTGAGACGACATGCGTTGTAAATTGGTGTGCCTTAGAACAGAAACATGACGTATTTAATTAAATCATGCAATTTAAACAAAACAAAACAAAATCAACAAATTTAATTGAGGCACATATAATTATTTATATATTTAATAAATCATTCCTGTACTAATTTTTGACAAATTTAAGTAAATATTTCACGTTATTTTTTTTCTATTTCGGCACACTTCACTCTCCATATCTCTAAATTTGAGGCACTTATTATGAAGAAAAAGGGAAGCAGTTCTCCTTTTGATGACTTTTCCCCTTTCCACAACTGGACTATTGAGCCTGTTCATTACATCTTCAGATGTCTTTCATTTAGTTTTTATACACATGGATTTTGAAATTGTTTCTGTTTTGTTAGTTTTAATTTATGCTATTGGACATTGGACCATGTTTATGGAGATTTCTGTTTTAATGATTAATCTTTTTTTATTGCCAACAGTCTGCATCCTGCCTTGCCAGCTTTTGTGTCCTCTAATCACCTATACTGACATTGTTCGAACTGGCTCTCACTACTAAAGTAATTTCACTAAAGTGATTTAACTTTTCATTTTATATATATATATATATATATATATATATATATATATATATATATATATATATATATATATATATAATCTTTAAATAAGTATGAATTGAATCCTTAAATCATTTTAATTTCATAATAACCTTTTACATTATAAAATTTTGTATAGTAACACGTTAGAGCAGCTCAAATGAAACTGGGACGATCCCAAACATTCATTACCGCAAACTCACAGAAATAAATCAAATTAAGAGAGAAGACATTTATCTTTCTAATACTGCTACATTTTAATGGCACCTTGACAAATGTCTTATGTTACACAAACTTACCAGCATTTTTTTACCTGTTGGCTGATTTGAGATTTCAAAAGAATAACTGTACATGTACCTTAAATGGAATCTGTATCATAACCATTGAAGCTACCGTTAAATTCAGTGTCAGGAAAATGTATAGATTAAGTTAAGCCCTATCAGAAAGCTCAGTGGCAATATATATGTTATGGTTCTAACACATGATTATGGTGCTGGACACAAAGCTGAAAGATCAACAAAGATATCGAATTTCCTTCTGTGGTGGAGGTGAATGTTTTTTACAAATGTCAATGTGTAATAGGAGCTATTTTGTCAAATGTCAACTTCATTACATCAGAGGAGCAGAAGTCGGAGAAAGGCATTAGGTTTGTCAACAGTCATTCAATATAGACTATGGGTTTCTGGATTCAATTAAAAAAAGGAGCAATCCTCTTGGTGTTTCAATATTTAAAACTTTAGACCATTAGGTTAAAAGAGTGAACATTTTATCCCTCTTACAAAAGCTCAACTTCAAAATAATGATGGAAATCAATTGAAAGAATTGTGGGATGTGGGGCATGTTAAAAAAAATAAATTCTAAAATAGTATCATCAACACACTCAACATTTATAGTACCACGCCATTAAATGTAACAATGAAAGCCTCTTTGTTCAGACATGATTCCTTTAAAATCTATTAATAAAAATAACAAATATGGAAGCCATAAAAGGAAAACAAACTGTGATATTACAACTATTATTGCAACTTAAATAAAGCCAACACAAAATTTAACCGCAGAAATTTTAGAAACAGGGGAAAATAACAATAAAGAGTCAAGCTTCTGCTTTTTAAAATTGTTTAAAACTGTAACTGTTTTATAATCACTCCCAATATGACATGCCAAGGGCAAGTGCATGTAAACTTCTGACCAGCTATAAATAATTAAGGGTTTTGTGTTTTACATGAAAAACGGAAAACCGAAGACAAAAAAACAAAAAACAAAAGAAAAATAATCAGAACAGGATGAACTAATTGGTAGGCAGAAAGGGCTTCCTGTCACTCTTATCTGACAGAGAATGAGGGCTAAACGAGGAAATAACATCAAGCCTTTATCGGGATATGCTGATCTCTGAGATGACTCCCACAGTGATAGGCATCTTGTAAGCAGAGACACCACACGAACCTTCTTCTCTTCTCTTCCGTTCCTCTTCGAGCCCCCGACTCCCCCCCACCCAACCTGTTTCTCTCTCCCCCTCAACGTATCTATGAATCACCAAATTAGGTTTTGCTTGCGTGAAAGATAAATGGCTTCCCCTTGTTTCCTCCAGTGCAAATACCGTGGTTTTATTTGTTAGCTGCTGTCAGATAATTTGTAAATACTGAGCTATTTCGGCAGTTAATTCGCTTTGGGGCGAAGCACTGAGAAGCAGCAACTGTGGCGTACAAACTGAGAGAGCTGCTTTTGGCCACATTTCTGGCAAACACTTCATCTCAAGGTCTTTAGGACATCGTGTTGCTTTGTTTGCATGTTACTGGCTGACAAATGCTTCACAGTAACTTCGCTATATAAATGCATTATACTCTCCGACCACATATTAAGAAGCTGAAAGAATCTAAGCCAGAGCTGTCAGCTGACAAACTCTGCGTGCTGCAATTCATCCTCTGACAGGTTTTAATGTTTTGTGGCTCAGCTCTGCATATCAGTGCGAGTTTGATCCAGTCTGAGTAATCAAATGTCTGACATATCTACAGATCTACACACTTCACATAATTATAGGTGGTACAATGGTAATTACTGAGCAAAACACACACCAACACACACACACTTTAGCTAGAGATGCACCAACATAATACAGCGACCAGAGACGACTTTAGTCTGACTTTCTAAAGTTATCAAAGATCGTGCATAGCTTGAAGAGATATAAAAACCAATCCAGTCTGTTGATGGTGCCGCTGTCAAAGAGTTTAACAGTAATTAAATATAATAACCCGTTCCATATCAACAATCTATTCAGGTCTATTTATCTTTACTTAAGTGGCAAAGAAAGTTTCTGATAAATGAAAAAATACTCCCCTACTTGCCAGAACAGATCCTATAGGGGATTGGATCATGACCACAAACAAAATGAACTGCTGCATAGTTTCTTTAGCCTAAACAATGAGGAGGCCTCTAAGGTTACTCTCACACAGTCGGTCAGTTTGGATTTTGAATCGATGCTTAATTCCGAATTTTTGGCTGAAATTTGATTTCTTTTGCGTGGTCATTCATACTGAAAATCAAATTTGACACTCAGACTCCTGTGTGAATGGTTCATGATGAAGAAGAGCGTAGATTTTACAAAGCAGTCTAATGCTTATAAGGGTAAAAACGGATGCCACCATCATCGGAATGGTTTCTGGGAACCGATCATATTTTCACAAGATAAAGACAGGAAATAAAAAAAAGAAATCAAAACTCTGCGTCGCTTTCTTCGGCCTTAGTTTACGTCAAGGTTTACAAATTTTGCAGCTTTTTATGGAGAACTTTGATGCATGTCTTTTGACATAAATGTCAAATAAAACATGACATGAGGGTTCAGACTGGAGATTCTTTGAAATTTCACTGGATACGTATCAAAATTTTTATTGTAAATTATATAAAATTAGCATAATGGCTTTATAGAGACACTAAACTATGTTTAATTGTGTTTAATAATGTTGCATTGTCCACATTTTCATAAATGTTGAGACCAAACATCCAACAAACCTAGGTAGCCAAACTACAACAATATTAATTAAATCCAAGTTTGTTAATCTTTGTAAAATGCAAAATTACTAATAATCTTTCTTTTACATAAAGCTGAATACAAAGTTAACATTTTTGCTGTAGCACAGAAACTTTTTCAGCATGTCTACCTTACGGTCCCTATGCTCAACAAGCTACACAAATGAGAAGAACATGTTTTGTTAAATTCTAACCCTAAAGAAAATTCCATTCAGATAATTTCTTAACTTAATTTCGCAAAATAATTTGGCTTTTTCGTTTTAATGTCTGAAATGTCCATTACCGCTTTGAATAGTTTAAATGTCTTTTTTGAAAGTGTGAGAAAAACACCTGTCTACCAGGTTCTCTCATGCAACTATGCAGAGCTTTGGCTTTTTAAACATTATTTCTCCAGATACGGGTGTATCAAAAGCTCAAAATGAGTGTTTTTATAAACTTCTACAGCAAACTGCATCAAAAAGTCCCTGAAAAGGTTGTTTTATTCCCCACTGCAGGAACTAAAACATATTTGATATTTTCTGCTTTGAAGGTTTTCATAATTACAGAGATGAACAAGGTCAAGGGGTGAAAATATGAACTATGTAATTTTAAAGGAATGAGGGCCAACACTGAAGCTCATATTTTAATTGCTGCTCTGACAACCAACCCAGCAAATCTAACCAGTTTCTTATCTCAATATTTTCCTATTGGTTCATCACTCTTATTGTGCAAACCTCATGATTTACAGTTAAATCATCACAGGTTCAAATTGTATCAATAACCGGATTGTATAAATTAGTTTGACTCTGTGGTGTTCCTTCCCTAGTCACACATGATCAGCAGCTCAAAAACCTTTTAACCCAGTTTGCTTCTGAAGCTCCGCACTGTGTCCTGTATAATCCATCTGCGCGCACAGGAGCGCCTTCTCGCTGCGGAAAACACGCACTTAACCGGCTTCAAGTAACCCCGCACCATGTCCTCAGGTTACCTGTTCTTCAGTCGTGCTTTCAGGAAGTTCTTTCCAAAAGGAGCCATGGCTCTGGTAAGCAGGGAGACAGAGGGTCAGACAGTCAACAGTCCTGAAGCGCGCCCAGCAGCATGACAGGACGCTCTCTGCACTGTGCTGGAATGTTTCAGAGCAGGAAACAACAAGAAAAAAAGTTTTCAGGAGCGTCCCGGCTGTGACTCTGTCCGCCCCCATCAGAAGGGAGGTGTTTCCTGAGCAAAATTGGTCTAAGTCTGCCCCCTTCCACCTGTAACAGACAAATACCTTCCAGTGGCCTTCACAAAAAAAAAAAAAAAAAAAAAGGTATTATGATTTCATTTGTAAACGATTTATCAATAATTAACTTATAACTAATTAAGGAGGAAAAACAGATAACACTAATGGGTTCTTGCCAAAGTCAACATCTGCAAAAAACAATCTGAAATGTTCTACTTAACATTTCAAAGTTACTAGTAAACTTATTTATGTATTCTTTTTACAATTAAATATTGTAAAAACAACTTTATCACAGTTTTATATATGTCCACTACTATCAAAGGGAGTACGATTTTACATGTCAAACATGAGACTATTTACTAAGGACTTTTAAATAATGTAAATATTCGAACACAAAAAAATTATAGCATGTATCTTATAAATATTTATTAAAACATGGTGGTTCTGTTTATCATTTTAAAATAAGACTCTCTTGGATATCTTTGACATTTATAATGCAGTGATAGGATACCGTGCTCATTCTGTACACCAAGTAGTAACACTGAAATGTTTACATATCAGCTCCAGATGAAATATCTAGATGAAATGATTTGGATCACTATTTGGCAAGAAACTTGTCAGTTTTGTCTATTTCCTCACCATTATTATTGCATAATAAACAGCTATTAATGAATCATAAAATACCTATAGATTAATTAAAATATAAACTTTTTAGCAGCCTTTTAAAAGGGGAGCCTTTTTATAAAGCGATATAAAGTGGGTGCTGATTTTCTCATAAAGTGCCTTGAGATGACATCTGTTTGTCAAGGAACTGGTTTTAGGACCCAAGTGCAGTACAACGTCAGGTAGAGTTTAAAGTACTTTATTTTTAGGGGTAGCAACAAGCAGGTAATTTTACTGGCCGCAGGAAACAGTCTTTGGTTAACTCCAGGCATCAACAGGAAACGAGGAGACTGGTGAGTCCTCACAGCGTTGGCAACAAGCTGATAATTCACCTGACAGCCAAAGACAGGCCTTTGTAAGCTCCAGCGGGCAGGCTGGTGAGCGCTTTGGTTGGTTATCAGCCGAACAAACAAAGTCCAAAGGGGACAGACAAAAGGCTTGTCGTGGACGGGCAGAAGGTCGGGGCAGAGATGAGAAGACGTGGTCAGAGGCAAGCTGGAGTCGAAACCGAGAATTTAAACCAAGAATCAATGCTGGAATGAAGTGCATGCTGCAACGGCAATCTGGCACTGAATGAAGGAAACACTGAATGAAGGAAACTGCTGACTGGCTGACGGACTTGTTTGGAAGGTTGGAGCTGATTAGGAGGTGCTGCAGAGAAGTGGGAGACCTCACACACCACAGCCAACAGGGCAGAATGTGACGGAACCCCCCCCCCAAGGGACGGCACCCGACGTAAAAAAAAACAAAAGGACCCAACAAGCCAGGGCGGGCGGAGAGGGAACAAAGGCAGCAGGTGGGCATAAACCTCCTCAGAGTCTTACCATTCCATGCCCTTCATAGGCGGTGCAGCAGGTTCTGAGGGGACTGATACAGCAGAAGGCTCCGAAGGGTGAAGGCGATGAAAGTTGGCGACAAGGTTCGCATCGAGGATATGGCGAGAAAGAACCCAAGATCTATCTTCTGGACCATAGCCTTCCCAATCAACCAGGTACTGGAGACCCCTCCCCCGACGATGGGACTGAACCAGGCGCTGAACAGTGAAGGCAGGCGCCCCATCAATAAGACGAGGAGGGGGAGGAGGCCGAACCACCGGAGACAGAGGGCATTCATGGACTGGCTTGATCCTGGAGACATGGAATGTCGGATGGACACGCACAGTGCGGGGAAGTTGCAGCCTCACTGCTGTAGGACTGATAACCCAAGCGAACAAAAGCTTGGACAGATGGGCATGTGACCTCTCTCTCTTGTGCAGGGAAGAGAGGAGGTTGGTAGCCATAGACACATTGGAAGGGAGAGAGACCTGTGGCAGAGCTGACAAGGGAGTTATGGGCATAATCAACCCACATGAGTTGTTGAGACCAGGAGGATGGATTCTGTGAAACCAGACAACGCAGAGCTGTCTCCATCTCTTGATTCCTGCGCTCTGTCTGCCTATTGGACTGAGGGTGGAAACCAGAGGAAGGACTGGCAGTGGCCCCCATCTGACTGCAGAATTCTTTCCAGAAAACAGAAGAGAACTGGGGACCACAGTCGGACACCACATCAACTGGGAGACCATGAAGGCGAAAGACATGGTAAAGAGCCAGCTTGGCAGTCTCCTTAGCAGAAGGTAGTTTGGGAACGGGCACGAAGTGGGCCATCTTGCTAAACCGGTCAACCACAGTGAGGATGACTGTTGCCATCAGAAGGAGAAAGACCCGTCACAAAGTCTAGGGAGATGTGGGACCAAGGTCGATGTGGTATCGGGAGTGGTTGAAGGAGTCCCGCAGGGGCCTGATGCAAGGTTTTCTGCTGATTACAGGTGTGACATGCCTTGACAAAACTGCGGGTATCTGCCACCAAGGTGGGCCACCAGAAGCGCTGGAGCTGAACATCTTGTGTCCGTTGGGAACCTGGAATACAGGTTAGCTTGGAGGAGTGGGCTCACTGCAGATGGGAGGACAGGCACTGGGTCCCAGCTGCCCCTCAGTGGCAGATCTCACTCTCTCCTCGATGTCCTAAGTTAGAGTGGCGACAACACAAGAAGGAGGAAGGATGGGTACAGGATCGTTGGTAGATTCCTCCTCTGCTCGGAACTGCCGGGACAAGGCGTATGCTTCAATGTTGCGAGATCCAGGGCGGTATGAAAGGATAAAGTTGAATCTCGTGAAGAAAAGAGACCAACGGGCCTGGCGATAATTTAGTCTTTTGGCAGAGCGAAGGTACTCAAGGTTCTTGTGATCACTCCAAATCAAAAATGGTTCCGTAGTACCTTCCAGCCAGTGGCGCCATTCTTCTAGGGCTTCCTTCACGGCCAGTAGATCCCTGTTGCCGATGTCATAATTCTTCTCTGCCGAGGATAGGCGTCGAGAGAAAAAGGCATAGGGAGTTTCTTGTCAACTACTGACCTTTGGGAGAGAACAGCACCGACTCCCAAATCTGAAGCATCCACCTCAACGACAAATTGCTGACTGGGGTCCGGTAATTGGAGGATGGGTGCTGAGGGGAATCTAGATTTGAGATCCTTGTAAGCTTCATCAGCAGCAGGAGTACATTGGAATGACACCTTGGAACTGGTTAGGGCAGTGAGAGGAGCGGCCACAGAACTGTAATTACGAGTAAAACAACAGTAAAAGTTGGCAAACCCCAGAAAAAAATTGGAAAAACACTTTGTGGGAGGAATACAACCTTTTTGGATTTCATAGAATCTGCATTATGCATTTGGTGATTGTTAAAATAAGTTTGCTTTATGTCACCAAACTGAACAAAGACAATGCATTTAAACATAATTGTGATTTGACTAATATTTGTTGACACAATAATGGACCAAACAGAAGAAACTCGTAAAAATAACTGGGATTTGAAATATAATCATTTGAGATACATCATTGTCACAAATAAACAATTTTTTTGGTTTTAAAATAATCACTGTTGGTTAATAGTCAACTCTTTACAGCTAGTTTTTCATTGTTTACTGATAGCACTTAAAAAAGTAACCTAGGTAACCAATACTTGTATGCAAGAGAAATCAAGAATTGGATTTTAGCCGTCGTTAACCTTGCTTAAGCTGAATATGAAGTAATTGTTGCTGCAAAATGAAGATTATTTTGTTTATTAGTTTCATTTTTCAAAAATACTAACTCACATAGAAATTAGCAGTACATTAGCAACAACATTTTTATTTTTATTTTTGAAACGATGAAATAAATGGTGATTTGTGAATCCTCCCACTCCACCATCCATGGCTCATAGAAAAATGTACAGCAAACCACTCTCTGGGTGCATTCATGAAGATGTAACAGTAATCTGCCCAGCGGTGACTCAAAAAAAACAAAAAAACCTTTTTGTCTTGTGATGCCAAAGTGACGTCTGGTGAGACAGTGAGAGTATGGAAAAAGATGATATGGGGGTGGGGGGTGGGGATGGGGGAGTCTGTGTCAGTGGGTGGGAGCTGGGGTAAAGAAGCTGATGCTCTGACATCAGATGGGCTCTTAAATACTCAGGGAATGGAGCCCACTGCACTTCACATCCAACCAGGAAGCTGCAAGAACCATCTCAGATCTTGAAGAGAAGAAAATAAGAAAAAGGACAAAGAAAAAGAAGCAGCAGCTCCCTAAATTCCTCTCCAGCCTCTTCAGTAGCACTCTGACCCTTAACCTTATGGACTAGGCTCGTCCTCAGGTGAACTCCTCAGTGCGGAATTTCCTTTTTTTCACAAAATTCTCACTTTGTCCTAAAGATGCAGGCACAGTTGGTTTGTTTGCTCCTTCTCTGTTTCACGTGCGGCACTCTTTCCACAGGTAAGCAACAGGTGGTGAGTGTGTATCTCTTTATCATAATAAAATATGTGAATTTTCCCTGGTTTTACATAATTTAAAGCTTGCTACTGTTACAAGATTTTAGAAAGTTACCGCATCACCGGATGCTTCTGTTCAGGAAGGTTTTGTTTGATTTTTGATAAAAACTGTTTTAAACCGCCAAAATGAATCGTGGTCAGCAATTGTGCTGAATGTTGTTCACGGACACCAAAAACACAAGAAGATAAGAAGAATTTGTTTAGAGTTTAAATGAACAGATTTAAATAAACATTTTTACAGAATGGTTTTTAAAGTACATTTTCAATCCCAGCTGCTCATTATCATTATTCTTTACTTATTAATAAATGTTTATCATGTGGCTATAAAAGTCAATCCACACTGAGAAGCTAAACTGTAACCAATAATGTCCAAATAATTAAGAACAGAATTGTTGATAGAATTTTTAAATTTGTAAGATTAATCTTCGATTTTAATTATAATCGCTGATTGTTAATTTATTATTTTACATTGACTGAAATTATTTAGTTTCATCCTTTTATATGTTATAAATCAAACAAAAAACTGTATTAACCTGTATCAATAAAAGCATTTATTTAAAATGTATTTTTCAAAACTAAAAGCTCCTATTTACTCATATTAAGTGACTACTTTGCACAAATAAAAGTGGAAGATCTAATTAGTTAGGTCTTTCCCAGTAGAATCATGACTAAATTTTTTTTATTTTGTTTGTTCAAATTAAATCTAAAATTGCAATCAAGGCATAAAAATTCCTCAAAATAGTCAAAAAGACTTAATCTTAGTATTTAATTAGGCAATATTAAAACAGGTATGCAAGCCTTTGCCTTTATTAGCGTTTTAGTTGGTTTCAAAATCCATCAGTCTAGCTTTCAAACGTTCCAACTCCACAACAGTTCGAATGAAACATAAATATTATCTCTAAACCAGTTAATGCTCAACATATTTTTTTTTACTAAATACACTGTTGGCAAATTGCAATACAATCCGACTGAACCAGCATCTTCAGGTAAAGTCTTATCAAAATATTTACATGAGATTTGCTACCAAAATAAAGCATTAAGTACAATTCTCAATTAAAATAATTGTTATGGTTGACATGGAATAGCAACTAAAATGTAGGTTTTAAATCTTATCTGAATATTTGTATTATATTATTATATTATATTTTTCACAGCTTTTAACAGACCAATGCAGAAATGTGTTTAAAGTCTGTTTTCATTTAATTTTCCATCCCTTAAGAGTTCATCAAATTGGATAAGTTATATTCAACTGCAATTAAGACTGATTGGTACAAACTGAATCATCTGCTGGGGGCTTAATGTTGAACGCTTCAGCAATGCAGACCTGCTGTAACTCATGTTTCCACACTCAGCTGTTGGTTTTATCTTCATGTTTCTATGACAGATGTTGACCAGGATCAGCGAGCGCTGGCAGAGGAGCTCCTCACCAACCTCTTCACCTCTAAGGTATGTTCTTGGTTTTCTTTGTTCCCGTAACATCAGAGAGTCAGTCCTCCAAAAAGCTTCCTCGTGTACTTGGTGTTTAAGTCACTTCCCATCTTTACTCACACAGGCCACCCAGGTGTCCTTTCATGCAAAACGTCAGTGGCAGCCTCTCTTCTTGCTTGTGTTTATGATGGTGGCAATTCATTGTCAGATTTCTTGTTGACTGAGTAAAATAAAAGAGAGACAGTTTCATTTATTCCAGTTTAAAATTGCTCAGTAACATAATGTACTCATTGAGAAGCAGGATGAGTCACGTCTTGCTTTTTAACTTCTATCACATTAACTCCATCATGTCTAATCGATGACAAGTGTATTTAAAATGAACTAGAAGAATGCAGAGTCTGCACTGGATAAAGATGCAACTGTCAGTTTCCTAACAACAGCGCATAGTCCCCATCTTCTCAGTCTGATAAATAACCAGGCTGCTCACATTGAAACGTGACAGTGACAAATTAGCCATGTGATTCATCGCTGCCGATGCTCAGCCCGCACTCAGGGGTGATGATCATGACTATAAGTTGTTGGATGACTGATAGAGCGCTTGGGAAAGTGGAAGCAGAACTAGTGTAAAAAGAGGATGTTGTTGATCTCCATTTGAACAATATTCATGAGCATTCAAGCTGCATGACCTGCTGGTTCATCTATCGCCACTGATGCGATGCAAGAGGTAGTATCTGTTAGACAGAGGGGTTTTCTAGTGACCTCTGCTCACCTTTTAATAGCAGGCATTTAACTTCGGTCAATTATGGAAATCACTTCACTAAATGTGCATTAAAACCTGCACAGTTATATCCTTGCCTAAAGTTTGACACCAAGGTTTAAAAAAAACCTGACTTCACAGTAAACTAAAATTTAGACATTTTAAGCTAAATATAAAACCTAACTCTCGTGCATAAATGTGGCATGCAAATATTTAACTGAAAACCACAGATGTGAACTGCCTGATTGAAAAGGAAAGTTGTAGTTTTTTTTATTGCAATAGAGAACCTACTTAATATACATCACCTTTGTAATATCATAAAATAAAAATCACTTCTTTTGACTATGGGTACATAATGTTTAATCATGATATTTTATGGCATTTTTGTGATAACAATAAATGTAATCAGTTATTTTCCCTTTATAACAAACCAAGTAATTGCATTTAACCATTTTTACATTTCCTGATGTTTATTGAAATGCTCATGCAACAAAAGGCAATCCTGACAATGTGTAATTTAAAATAGTTACGATAAACAAGTTTTCTTTTTATCATGGGCAGAAAGGTTTCACAAGAACAAAAAAAAACCAATACTCTATTTGTGGTGTTTATATAATTCGGATTATAAAAGAAGGTAAGCATGCTAACAGATTTAGCTTTAGAATTACACAAAAAAAAAAACATACTACTTTTTTTTAATCATTTACTGACAGTTGTTTATAAATCATCTAGGTTACGACTGGTATATTAAAACAAAAACATACAAATTAACTTTTGATTAAAGCTTACCAGAAAATTTGATTTTACCTATGGCCAAGTAAGATAAAATTGGATATAAGGACATTGTTTCTCCAACAATGAAAGATTTAACATATATGTTTAACAAGCTTGCTGTATTGGTGGACACACTCAATGTGAATACATAATTAGAATGAATGCTATCAAACATTACATATACTAATACTGTACCTGAATAAAATGTGATATTTTTTTATGTTTAAGATCTTTCTAAATTCCTTCTCTAGTGTATCACTGTCTAGTACTTCCCCTCTCATACTGTATTCTTCCTCTTGAGGCAATCAAATCCATTCTCAAAGGACCTTTTCTTTATTTTGCACCTTTAATGAATGTGGTTGTTTGCACGGCTGACCAGATTGTAGGAACGATCTTTTGAAAACATCAAACAGGAGGTGGGCAGAGTCTGAGTGGTTGTTAAAATTGACAAGATCTAAGAGCTCAATTTTCACCACAGAGAGTGCCAATATTCTATTGACATTAAAAGCCAGTTTGTGCAAATGGGGTTTTACACATAGAATTATCATCAACAAAGCTTACATTTTTGTATGTTTTCTGTTAAATCTATATCAATGGTAAGTGTAACAAGAAGGACCTCGTTTGAAATTCCACTAGGGATATTAGAATACACTTCATAAGACTGATTTTCAGCTACTTATACCTAAACCTGACATCTAAAAGTTTTACTTTCCTTTTTATAAACCTTTAGTTTCTCTTATTTTGTCAGACTGTTCAACTTTGCAACAGACTTCTGTATCCTACGCTTCAACCCTGGACATAATTAGTTTCTTAGTTTTTGAAATTGAATCCTTTCCATCACATCCTTAATTCTATTTAGAGCCGGGTCCTGGTTCCAGCTGACCGCCCCCATTCCTGCCTTTCTGTTGCAGATGAAACACAATAGGCAGAGTGCCCCCTACTGGCACGTGTCTTTGACAAACCTGTGCAGGTTGGTGGGCGGCCTGCGGCAAGAGATGTGGAGTGGAGAGGAGGAGAAAGAGGGGGTCTCTGAGCTGAGTGAAGGGAGCCTCCCGCTGCTGGATGAGCTGTACAGCCTCCAACACATCTGCAGAGCGCTGCAGAGCCATGAGGAGAGGGTGAGAGGCACAAAGGGCACAAACATCTTCTGAAACACAGCCATGTCCGCTTACCTTACTGTTACTGTAACGGTAACCTCTAAAAATCTGAAATGTTTAGGATATCAACTACAGATGATATATATATATATATATATATATATATATATATATATATATTAACAGATTTGACTCAATAACAGTGTTGTCTTATATATAATATATAGGGTGTTTTTGGATGAGATAATAACACATCTGTATACTATTTATTAGCCATCTATAATATGTTTCATATATATATATATATATATATATGTTGTAAATTATTGTATAGGGGTTCCACCTACTCATCATACCCCTAAAATTATTGATCTGTTCTGTGCTCATCTATCAATGTGTGGCTGGGATAAGCCAGAAAAAAGGACCTAATTTTCTAACCGTCTAGGACTTATACAGATGCAGGGCCGGGAAAGAGGCAGCTAATATCTCTGCAGAGCCTTTACTTCACAAACTGTTTAAACTATTACCTTCAGGTCTGCACAACAGAGATCTATTTGCAAAGACCAACCACAGACAGCTTACTCCTCCAGGCTGTCTCTGTGCTGAAACCAACAAACACGTTACTGTGTTCAGCTGTGCTGTTGTAAAACAAGTTAAGCCAAATTTCACAATTTTAACTTGTCTTTTTTTTTTTTTGTAGTACGCACACAGACGTTTGCATTGACTAACATTTTTCACTGACTTTATAGTCCAAGCTTTATAGTATACCCAGTACCAGTACATACCTAACCCTAAACCTAACTAAACTGAAATCCGACTGATTCTGAAACCAACCCAAAACCCAAATCAGGTAATACAGGCTAGAGTGCTCACGCACACATACATTCACATTTGTGTTTCTCTTTTACCATTGATTTGCATTGATTTTTTATTAATTCCTGTAACTACCGTGACCCCAACCCTAAACCTAACCATTACTGCCATGCATAACCCTAAATCTAACCCTACATTGATCCACAACATAGTCCTAAACCAAAACCTTAATAGGAAAATGGTCAATACACATCCAGCTTCAATTGTCTGAGCGGGTAGTCTACTGATTTCTAAAGTTGCAATCAGTTCTTTACTAGAAGTCCCAAATCAACAATTTGAAGGTCTGCGTGTTATTGTTGAACTGGGTGTTTTTGCAAGCTGCTTACCTAAATAAAGATACCGCAAAGTATTAAAAAAGATAGTAGTTCAGAACCAGTGAGCTCCACTGTCACCATTTCTACGGTGTAGAGTAGTTTTAACACGATAAAGTCCCAGAGTGAGAGACATTTTTAACTCTAAAAAGCAAAGAGACACAAACGGTAATATTGTTCTGCAAAATCAGCCTTTAAAAGTGACTATATTTATAAGTAGATATACCTTTTTCTTCTTCTTTTAATAAGCTTTTGTTTAACTTCATATAAACAGCCACAGCTGAGATGAGATGAGAAATATGGAGTAAGATCGCTGTCAAAAAGGTGTGTGCAAAACTCAAACATTCGTATTCGTATTTATATGTCAATATAGTTCTTGTACCCAAAATTCTGCTGAAATATTTGTGAGTCTGAGAGTATGAATCTAAAAGCTCTGAGTGCAAAGTCTTACGAATACAACTGTAATTTTGATGACTACGAACTTTTCCTTTCTCTGTGGACGCGAATTCAACTTTGTGCGTACGAGTAAAAAATAGTTACGATGAGGTCAAAGGGTGGAGTAATCGATCAGCAATCTCATCAAACACAGCCCGCTCCAAATTTAAAGATGGGGAAGACAGTGGACCGAGTGGAGCAGCCACTTGTTTATATAGAGAGATCTATAGATCTTACCTGTGATGCTTCACCTGAGCCTGTTGCTCCAATCAGAGCTTCATACTCTCAGACTCACAAATATTTCAGCAGAATTTGGGTACAAGAACTATTATGAAATATAAATACGAATATGAATGTCAGAGTTGAGTTAAATGTGAAAACCCTCTGAATTCACCAACTGTCCTTCAC
>JAVLVB010000470.1:727174-738089 GCA_032876305.1 Orestias chungarensis
CACACACACACACACACACACACACACACACACACACACACACACACACACACACACACACACACACACACACTTTAAAACGGCCACATGTACTCTCTCCCTCTTTTCCTCTATATCCTCCTCGTTCTCTACTTCTCATCCTCTATAATGTTCCTTTCAGAAGGATTTTCCTCCTTTTTCTTAATGTTAACACGTTGCCTGCAGATTAACACCTGTTTCACCACGCATGAATGTGCAGAGCAAGTGGACTCATTTAATCACAGTTCCGCCAGCTCAGTAAGCCATTTCCCGTGCCACGCACAACTCCCCACCCTCCAACGTAATGCTCTTTCATGTCCTTCTCTACTCCTCACAGCTACTCAGAGACTCTGCGGAGTATGTAGAGGAGAACAGTGATGCTCCGCTGAAACGGAAATCTCCATATATCTTGAAGAGGCAAGCTGCGCACAACGCCAAGTCGCGGAGGCCTTACATATTAAAGCGAAGCTCGGTTTACTGACAACCATCGCTCAACCAAGACAAGGAGACCACCCAGCCGTGATGATGCTATAAAAATGTTCTATCTTCATGTGCCTGCAGACCGCTTTTTTTCTTCTTCTTGTCGTTTTTGTTCTGCTTTTCCCCCCTAGTAAGCACCTGAGATTGTACGCTCAGCACTGAGGCTTGTCATTATTCTGCTGCTGACAATAAAAAATGAAGCATTGTTCACATCGGGTTTTTTCTGAAGAGCTGTATTTATCCGTTCCTTAACTGCTAAGAGAAAGTTTTTTCTGTCTTAGGGTGCGATTAAAGGATTCCTAATTCAAAGCTGATCTGAAAGTTTGTATTGTTGCTTAATGCAGCAGATTCTGCCCTAATAGCAATACGAAGCCAAAATGAACGCAGTCTCTATTTGTCTCAGTCTGTTTGTGTAAGGCTTGTTTCATCACTGGAGAAAATAAAAACCAACAGACTTCTATGTTGGTCTGTTCTTGTATGAATCAGATGAAAGCTGTCCAGATAAAGGATTATAACAAGAAACACATTGTTGGTTTTATTTTCTCTAGACTTTCCCTGGAAGCAAATATATACAAAGTGCTTCAACAATAGCGCTGAAAACCGTCTCCATCAGTTTGTAAAGTTTGACATTAAACGATTGCTGCTTACACTATATGTTTTGTCTTCTTCTGGTACAAATTGCACTAAAAAAGTTATATTCATGTAAGTAAGTTAAGAACTGTCTAGTTTTTTTGGTTTAAAAGTGCTAAATCTTATTTAGTCCAAAGCTATAGTAATGATCCCTCTAAGGGTTGGGCAGGTGGTACTGCAGGTAGTTCCGGTAGAGATAGTACATCTTGGTCTGTGGTGAGATCTACATGTTACTTCATACTCTCTGAAAGTTCATTGCTGCTTTAAACGTTAGCCAGTCTTAGGAATGCTGCCGATAGCATTGGTTTACCGCACAGAAACTGGACCTCTTCATTCTTCTGCTGCACCACCACCGCCTGCTTCCGGCTTTGTGGATTCTGCAACTTAATCCAGTGAATTGCAATAAAAAGGCTCAGGCTAGGTGAAAAAAGTAGCCTCAAAAATGTACAAGAAGAATCCCCAAACCATCTTCATCGCTTTATGATAATATTAACTGTTTTCCTTAATCTCCTTAGGCTACATGCTGTGAAGAGGCTTCGTTTTATATTTTAGGTGAATTTGTTCAGCCCAAAGGATTCTTTAATAGTTTATCTCTAAGAGTCTAATCTTTGCTACCTTATCTTCAATATTGTTTTGACCCTGATTAGCGTCACACACCGTACTTGAGTTTGCCTTTTCTTTTATTACTCCCAATTAAATTGCAGATGATACAGCCACATTTCATTGTTCCTTTCAAGATTGACAGCAACGCTTGGTTCCCGTTTTAGTTTTTCTTCTTTTTTAGCCGACTTTAAAAGAGAACCAGACCTCCACAGTTTGAACAGAACTTACTTTTAAAGCTGAAAGTTTTGGAATTGATAAATGTCAGTTTCATCTCTACAATACTTTGTTAAAGACGCTTTGGGGCTTGGTTCTTCATCCTGACAGCCAAAGGGCAGCGCACACACAGGAGAATTTTAAACAGCCTCATTTTTGCTTCACCAGAAGATTCTCACTGTAGACAAAAAAAAGCAAAATCCTAAAAAAAAATCATACTCTTCAAATGCTATTTTCGTATGTACAGTACATGATAACGGAAGGGTTGGAGTCAGACGTCTACTTGTATTCATCCAGGGCTTTAATAGCATGTTTGGACCTTACAAGATTATAAGTGAAAAGTTTTTTTTTTCCACAATATGGATTGAATATACGACAGATAACCCTAGGAAAAACAAATAAACACATTAATTAGGTCAAGAGTTTTTAATTTATTTGGATTTAATTGTAATACAAACAGAGACAAAATAATATATACTGCCACACATATTTATAAGCACACCCTCCTCCACATGACTACATGTTTCTAGTAGCTCTGAAGAAGGTTGTTGGAATAATTCTGGCTTAATATTTGACCAATTTTGGGCAGAACCAATGAAATGTAATTGTGCATATGCACAGTAAGAGCTGTCGGAAGATAATTAATGCTACCCTGTTTTATGTCTTTCATAGTCAGTTCTGATGTGCCACTTGGTTAATTATCTGGCTATGTCTGAGTTTCAGATTTTGCATTGCCTTGGTGTGAAAAAGACAGTCTGCCTCAATGTCTGTATAGTGTTCTTAGGTTTGAATCCTATAATAATTGTTGTGATCAAAGTTGTTACCGCCCTTACATTGCTCAAGAGGACATTTGGGTTTTTTTCTCTCTGGGATTCAGAATTTTTAAGTTTAGTTTTGTTAATCACTTGGTCCAGCTCAGAACTGAACCCACCTGAGTTTTTCTAACTGACCTGATTTCGTTCCATCCGAGGGGTAAAGTTTTATTTCTTCTTATTAAATTCACTATGCTTAGTGTATATCCCTATCACCCTCTAACAGCAGCTTTTTAAATTTAGTTTTCCCTGTTAAAATTTTTATTTCTTTTCATGTAAGTCCTGAAGCTGTGCATAAGCCTGCCATGAGCAGTGGAGGGCGATGTTGCTTAAATTGCATCGTACAGTTGAAATCCATTTGAAGAGAAAAGTGTGATAGCCTTGCAGTAAGTTTTTGGGTATGAAAGAATAAATCAATGTTTTGCAGATAGAGGGACAATAAACAATGTAATGATCAGTATAGAGTTATCATTCACCCCTCATGCCTAATTGTCCCAAATGTGGGTTCAGCTGAGACTGGTGTTTAAACTCCACCCTTAAAACAATATGAAACAATATTTATTTTGGCTTTACATTTACAGGTGTAAATTATTTCTAAAACCACTTAAGGCTTAAGGAGTTGGAAAAAAAAAGTGAAGAGACACCCACACACCCAAACACAAACAAATTGACATTTTATACCTTTTTTAAAAATGTTACTGTACAGCCATTCATCCGTTCATACTTTACTCTTTATTATTCCAAGTGATATGAAGTAAAAATAAACTCAAATTCCTCTTTTACTGGTGTGTTTATGATGCAATAGCCTGAAATTATGAATATGCATATTGCATAGTTTAGTGAAATTAAATAGGAAAAAAAAAGATAACACATCATATCTGTCCATTGCACTTTTTCCATGGCAAGATAGACATATAGTAAACATACAAAAAACAAAAACAAAAAAAACAAACAAAAAAAACAACAATGCACGTACTTTTCTCCCACAGCACGCTGTATGTGTGTGTTTAACTAGCTAGTAGCACGGATGCAACTACCAAGTGACTAAAATAATGTTTTTGCTATCCATAGCCCTTTTAATCTACTCTAGATAAAACACTGCAAATAGACCTTTCAAACCTAGACTAGTTTATTCTAAACTAGCAGTAGAATAATCCACTCCAGGTTTGAAGTGTGGGTGTTTTGTAGTTTTGGAGCTGGGGCAGTTCTAAAGTGATGCTGATATTAAGAAAGTGCTTAAATGGGCTTTTAGTTAAATTTCACAACTAAGTGAAAGGGTTCAGAAATCAAAAACCTTTTTTGAAATATTCTAAAACTAGTTTAGAGTAATCTAATCTAGGATTGAACTGTCTGTGCTTTGTAGTTTTTTGTCGCTGTTCGAGAGCAGATAAAAGGTAGTGAAAAATTAAGCGGAATCGCCCTTTAGTCATCTTCCTGATTTGGAAGCCAACTTCAGCTTTGTTACTTTCTGCAGCTTTCTTTCAGCCTATCATTGAATTATTCAAAAAAGACAAGCTGAAACTAATCTGTGACATAATCATACTGTGCATGAAAACACATGATTAAATAATGAAAATGCTGAGAATAAATTAGTTTACTGTGATCGCTTCTCCAATACGGCTCCCTATAGCCCACACCCACCCACCCACACGCATACATATAACAAAACAAACACACAAACAAAAACAACAACATCAACAACAAAAGGGGACTTTGGGCATAAAAGCCCCCCCCCTCTGCTCGTCCATGTTGGGAGATACTGAGAAGTTATTTTCCCTTGGCATTAAAGCATTTTCAGGGGGTATTTGTAGTGAATTTTCTGCTGTCTAGTGTATTTAAGTTCACTTTATTTTTTATAGCATGTCTAAAAAAAATGTTTTGGTCTTAGTCCATCTGATAGCACCAAGTCCAACACATTCACTTCTTAAATGACTTAAATGACAAATGCATCAATCCATCTTTCACAAAACACTTTTAATTTAATTGCTTTGAAAAATTCAAACAGCTGACACGTGCTGCGTCAAACACATGGGTCCTCAAAAGGACAAAAACAACATTAGAGTATTTCTCAAGGTGGCTAAATCAGCAAAGAAAATATTTCAAGGTATGTGTTGTATTTTTTTAACACACTTTCACCGTTTGATTGGGCGAAATTGACGCCCTCGCCTTACTCAGCGGATATGAGCAACAAATTGAGTTTAAAGGTCTCCAGGCTAAAGATGAATGCAATAAACTTCACACACTACCTGTGTGTAAGTAATACCATTGGAACCCCTTTAATGTAACTAAATGATTGACTACTTTTCTCCTCATATAGTACTGGTCTATATGAGAAGACAAATAACAATTATCAAGGTCTGCTTTAAGTGTGGTCTAGAATTTGACATGCATCAAAATGCAAAGAAGAGTAATATTCATTCAGTCATTGAGTTTTGTTACATATGTACATGTACAGTAAACACCTGTAGGTGGCAGCAGATTACAAATTTGAATTAAAATTTTAAAATTCAAGATTATCTGTTTTTGTTTCTTCAAAACTCTGTCCTAGGTTTTTATTGTTATACTTATACTTTTATTTATAAAGTATATAGGTTATTGTATTAAATGTATGGCCTAAGGAATTTCCATAAATGATTAGATTAGAAATGACAAAAATAAATAAATTAAAAAAATTAAGAAAGAAAGACAAACCATTTAAACACTAAGCAAGTGTGTAGAATGAACAAAGAACATTTCTTGTGAAACAAAACTGATGTTATTGTCTTTTGGCCCAAAGCAGAAAAATCAGGGCTTAATAAATGACTTTTGCTATTTGAACTAGTAGTCCAATTACTAAGTCAGCCATCTATCACCCGAAGAACATCTCTAGGACTAAAAAATTCTGTCTCAACAAGACCTTGAACACTTTTCTATGAGTTTATCTTTAATCAAACTGCCTCTTTACTGACACAAAGGTCTTCATGGTAAAGGCCGACCAAAGAGCTGGAGCTGATTCAGAATAATCCTGTTTATTTTCTTACTCAAGCTAAAATAGAGCACATAACACCAGTTCTAAGGTCCTTACCAAGGCCCCCTATAGTTAAGAGAATAGACTTTAAATTACTTTTGCTAACTTTTGTTAGTGTGAGTTTCTTTCAGCCACTTCTCCAGTTGGCCACAGGGTGTCACCAGTGCTCATCTGCTGGAGCTCATTCCACCGCCTGGTTATCTCAGACGAGCTGGGCCAGTATAAGAGGAGTGGTGGATCAGCTACTCGTAGTATTAGTTGCTTCCAGTAACCTCTTGCTCTCGGTGCCAAATTCTTAGTGAATTTTCTAGTGCTTATTTATTCTCTAGTTTCATGTTCAGTGTCTCAAGTTCTCTAGATTTTGTAGTTTTTGTCTTCGAGTCTCTAGTTCTTTAGTTCTCCAGTTGTTTATTTTAATACTTTGTTTTTCCCTTTTTGTGTCCCTCACCATCTCCTGTGCTCCACCCAGGTTCTAACCATCTCAGTGTTCAATATCCCACCGTTCATAACAATCCTCTGGTTTCATCGCTCCTCTGGCTCAGCTCGGTCTACCCGCTCCAGCATAACTCAATCAGCGTCATATATAATATATCAATTCTGGGCTGTATGGTAGGTGTAATAGATTTTCTTTATATTGCCAATATAATACAAAAATAAATAAAGATTTCTAATTTACAAAAATATATAGTTACCACTATCCAAATCTTATAATTTAGTTTAACTAAAACCAATCTAAATACAACCCCTTGATAGTCAGAGAATATCTTCTGTTACTGCTACTTATGTGGATATGTTTGTTCCCTTAAATTGTCACACTCGGAAAAAGTTCCTTTAGAGTGTTGTGCTTAGTTAGTTTAATCGATCTGAAAAGTCTGATTCCACAGTAGGTCTCCTTATTAGAAGTGTGATCCCCAGTCTTTTAGTCATAAAACAAATAGTAGTCTTGTTAGTTTGAAGACCTAGTCTTTCTTTAAAACAAACTCATGCCACACATTTCAGATATTTTGATAGTCAGTTCTGCTTTTTTGCTGAAATACGACCCGTATGTGCTGAAGGAAAATGTAGACGTCACACTGCAGCAGTGCAAAGGATGTTATCGGCTATGAGTCCATTGTAAAGCTTTTTAGCAACGCAAGCCGAACATATAGTCTCAAGATCGAAACAAGATGAAGAAAGTTATGAAAGATCCAATGAAAAACTTGTCAGTGCTTGCTCTAGCCTCTGTTTATGTCAAATTTACTCTGCCTGGCTTTCTCTGGTACCGCACTTTGATATACAGTATCTCTCAAGTGTTGAATGCAAAATTTGGAATAAATACAAAATGACCATATAAACTGCAGTCACTTTGATACCTATCAGGTATGTATCCAAATTAGCAGCCTACCACAGATTTTTTAGGGTATTAAGACCAAAATCGGGACATTCACTTCGGGACAAAACCATGAAGAAGGAAACCTCAAATAAGGAAAGAGATTGATCTGTAACCTAAAAAGGAAGAAACCTCGTAGAAGATGATGATCTCAATTATTTTTTGGCTTCATTTTCCCATAAGATTAGAATAATATGCAGTGCAAAACGTCTCACAATAGAATGTATGCACATTTTGTCCTTGATATGAACCGTTTCAGTTTCCCAGTCAGGGCCTGGGTTCAAATCCAGGCCTAGGCTACACCAACCGCATCCAGTGTGGGGCCTTAGGCAAGATGTTTCATGCTACTGCCTGCTTTGGATAGAGGGGTCTGCAAAATACATATAATGTTTTAGTTCTTTTAATCACATAACATATAATAATCTTAATGTAAAAAATGGTATATAAATATAAAAAAAGTATAATTACCCTGCAAATTATGTACACTTTACATGCATAAAGCCTGCATATAATGTTTAATTTTCATATATAAAAAGCAGATGTCTTGAAAATTAACATTGATGAATAAGCTATAAAGAATTATATGACACATATATGGAAAACATAATTTGCCTTTCAGTTTCCTTATAGATCACTTATATCATTCTTACTTGATTGATACTTAATTATTTTAAGTGGCCACTTTCAAGTGTTTATAATAGCATGGGATATACAAATATAAAGATTTACCTGTGTAGGCTATATAAACTTCTTATACGTTTTATTGTAATTCTTTTCCATGTGAGAGGGCACGGAGAGATTTTTCTTCTACAAATCAGACAATAAATTATTCAAATTCTGCTCTACGTCTCAGCTATAAACTCTGATTTTAGAACTCTTTTCATAATCCAGGAGATGGACTTCTAATACATATACAAATGTTGGATTGGAAGATTGAAAGATTAGTAAATAATTAATATTATTTTTTGATTAAGGAGGCAATTCAATACCCAAAGATATGTGAGGGCCCTGATCTGTCTTCATAACACGGCTCACGTATGATGAAGGCAATTTATCATTATCCCAAGATCTGAACAGATCTGTCAGTTTTTACGAATTTGTTGGCCTCTCCAGCAGATGTCTATCAATGAAACGACTCCCTTGACCCTGAAAAGTTCAGGGCTTGGAATGCCTCCCACATCCACAGGATAAACTAGACCCTATGTGAATTAATTCAACTCCATTAAAAACCCTCATCGACATCTGCCTCTGTCACAGTGTTCAGGCCTGCTTGTCTTGGCCTTTCTCCAGCCGGACGCCTCTTCAATTTAACTCCAATTTGGAGTTCGTGCATGTTGGCTGACAGTTTGAAGCTTCTCAGTGGGACACTGATGAGCACGTTCACCCCTGCTAAAGAAAAGTCATTCTCTCATCTGGACAGCGTTGCAAATTGTGTAAAAGCCCGTCTGATCAAGGTAATAGCTTGTGAAGGAATGAGATTAGCTCTCGTTGTGTGACTCCTGAAGGTGTGAATGGGAAGGTGGCATCAGCAGCGTGACCTTGTGGCAGGGGGGGTGGGGCAGCACAGAAAGTAATTAGGCCTCCCATATGGGCGGTTTTACTGAAGGCCTCAGCAATGGCGGTGAAGAGAAAGTGACGTTGAAGTCATTTACTGTCACAGGTAAGGCTATCAATGCAAGTTGAGAATTATGGGCCTGTGAATATCAACATGAAGTAGATTTTTAGATGTTTTCTTTACATTTAAAGCAACACTAACTAACTTTTCAACCTTCATTATTTGCAATTATACGTTGATTTACAGTTTCTTGAATGACACCTCTGTCATGGTCCGAGGGTTCGCTGCTGGTTCCAAGCGCGTACCGACAAAGAGCCGTTTGTTTTTCCACACACTGGTGCTGGCCGAAAAGCTACGTGACTACAATTTAGCGGCAAATCCAACAGCCACAAGAACACAACAACACTTTTTAAGCTTGTTAATAATTTCCTCACCACTGCCCTCCTGCAGCCATGTCTCGCTGGATGTATTGGAACACCGGTTTGGTCCTTAAAGCCCCCTCAAGTTTTATTTTCCATTTCAGTGGAGGACCACACTGCAAGCAGGAAGTTTGTCTCCTCCACTGACCACTGCTGCTTTTACTTCAGGGACATGTTGTTTCTTTTGTTGCACAAGCAACTCCAGTGTTGTTTAAAAACGGCCGCTCCTGTTTACCGGCTAATAGTTGTTACGTAGCCACGCCCCCGGTCACGACATCATCACTTCTAACTGGTTCTTTCCTCTGACCCCAGAAAGAGTTGGGGCCAGCTAAGTATCAGTTTGGAACCAGTTTGGAACAAGTTTGTTCAGTGGAAACACAAAGAACCGTTGCCAACTCTGGCTCTAGCACCGAACCAGCACTGGAACCAGTTTGGTGGAAAAAGGCCCTAAGAAACTTTGAGGAAGGTGGCAGGAAACCTGACACACAAATCAACTAACCACAATTGGGTTAATTGCGCTGGTCCTGATGGGAAATGCAGTCTTCCTTCAGACAAAACACTACCACTTTGTCCACAGTGGCACCAAAATCGACCAAATCAGAAACTACTTTAGTGTTGCTTTAAAAGATGAAGCAATCTAAAAGGTACTGTAAAAAACATTTTGAATGATTGATAATAAAATCTCTACCTAGACACAACTCCGTATTGTTGCTGTTGGTCTATGCCCCTTTTTTGCCCCTAAGTTTTTGAAAGAGAGATAGTCACTTATCTTGGCAACAAATACAGAAATGACATATAGTTACCTTTGAAAATAGTCAAAAAAGTATTTTTTTTTCTGCCAAAAAGAGAGAAAATGGAGATTTTAAAAAGAAAGAAATCATTACAAAAATAACTGGGCTACATGCTGCCATCCTGAGAAGCTTACTTCTGGGGATTGCACATTTCCCAGCTTTGTTGCACTTTTTTAAATGTTCACGTTTATTTTTACTATTAAAATATACATACAATTATATTATACAAAGTATTATATCAATTTTATAACAGCAATTTTCTTGTAAATGTCAAAAACAAAAATAACACTTTGTGTTAAAAATAAATTTGTGGTCCGTCACTAAATGTGCATCACTTCTGCATTTTCTGATCCCCAAAAAATAAAATAAAATCAAATTTAGATTCTACATACGCCAACACACAAGGCAACACAGCCTGGTTTATTTAATAGGAAGTGAAAGAGGAGGTTAGGTGTCTTAGAGATGGTCTAACATTGCTCTTATTTATTAGTACAGACAGAGGCAGCTCATTTCTGTAATGACCAAAGTAATCTACTGAAACCTGTGCAAATTAGCTCGGGGTCACAAATGAGCTGACCTGTTAATGCCGCAAATGAGTGGTGGTTAATTTACGAGTATTGCAAAATGTCAAGAGAAATAGCCTGTAAGCATGTACAACAGCTGTGGTGATGTATAACACAAAATAAAAAAGCAGCAGTCTTAAATTCTCTTGTATTGAAGGGCCTACAAAGAACAGACATTTCGTCATACTACGAATGCATACTTTCAGCTGTTTTCTCAAAAAGAAAATCCTGAAAATTGAAGATTTCAAAACAAACTTGTCAGGTTGAGTCATTCTGTGCTGTTTCCTAGGTGGCCACGGGGGTCGCTGTTGCGGGGCTCCAGGATGGAGCTCCGTGGTTCCCAGGTGTTTCGGGTTGGCACTGATGAGCAGAGCCGTATAAGAGGAGTGTGGATCCACTATTCGGCGCCTGAGTGTTGCCTTTGTTCGGTAACTCTCAACCTCAGTGCCAAATTA
>JAVLVB010000474.1:7422-23236 GCA_032876305.1 Orestias chungarensis
TACGGTTTCTATAAACTTCAGTGGAGCAACAGAAATGTGTGATTAACGTGAAGGTGAGTTTAGAAACGTCTCAGGACAGAGAATAAGGAGTAATAAGAGAGCGCGCGGAGCTAGCAGACGCTAACAGACGCTAACAGACACACGGAGCAACAACAGGAAGTGACGTCGATACGTACCACCGTCACCGTCAGCCTCAGTCATCCATGTTTTACATTCAGCTGATGCTTTAATAGGTCCATAAAGTCTGTTTCTTGTATGGGAGAAGGAATATTAAGTGTGGCAGAGCCAGTGGAGTAATTATCACCCATGAACAGTCCCTGAATGTAGAAAAATCATCCCGTTTCTACTTGTCTTTATGTTTACAGTCAGGGATTGAACCCTTCTGAAAGTAGTCAGTAAAATTGGTCAGACTGATTTTAAAAAGCTCCTACAGTACCAGTGACGATCATTTTAAAACAGGCATCAGTCAATCTTATAACTCAATAAATGTATCTTTTTGTAAATGCACAAGTGCAATTCCCGGGTATTGACTACTTTATAAAAGTCTATAAGGGGAACTGATTATAATTAAGTCTCTATAAACTTATCATTAATGTAATGTGACTGTTAAATCAGAGATCTTTAAAGACATATTATAAAAAGGAATCAGTCAGATTTTTATATTATAAAGATAAAGATTTGAGGATCATAATATTGACACTACAGAAATTAAAGGATTATTTTCTAAACAAATCCTTATCACATCAAACACACAAACACGCGCGCACGCACGCACGCACACACACACACACACACACACCATATGGGTTTAAAGCAACACCAAAGAAGTTTCACTTTTGGTCGATTTTGGCAGCAATATGGAGAAAAGCGCTAGTGTTTTGCCTGATGAAGACTACATTTCCCATGAACACCAGTGCAGAGCGTGGTAAAATCCTGACTTCCCGGTCGCCTGTATTTGGATTGAACTACATTTCTGTTTCCAGTGTCTGTGTGAAGGATGAATAGTGATCAGGTGATGAGTCTAATTATGGTGAAACAATGTCAGATGATGATGTTGAAGATAATAAACGGGGGAAGTGACGCATGCCGTAAAGCAGTCAGCACACATGTAGTTTGTGTTTTAGGTTCCTGCCACCCCCTCGGGCAATGACAGAGGTGTCACTCAACAAGGTGTAAGTCGATATATAACCATATAAGTTATGAAAATATATTATGAAAGTTGAAAAATTACTAAGTGTTGCTTTAATGGTCCTGCATTTGGAGTTTGGATTTGTTGACCTTTTTTTATGATTATCCAATTTTTTAAAATCAAAATTAAACTATTAGGTATTTGATTCTTTACCTTTTGTGCTTAGTAGCTTAGTTGCATGTTAGCATAGGTGTTTTAGCTGTATAATGTGTGTTCCCCTGTTGCGTACCTTTAAGCAAAAAATAAAAATAAAAATCTACAGGTAAACAAACATAGTAATAACTTGTATCCTGAAATAATCTCACTGTGTTTAAGAATGTGAAGTCATTTGTTATTTCTCTCTGCACTTTCGTCCAGCTTTAAAGTGATACATGACAGCAAATATAGTCCCTATTTACGCAAAAGGTACATTAAAAACTCTTAGTTTCTGAAATTGAAATGACAATGTTTTAATTTTAATCTGCTTTCACACGAAAATCGTGGAGAGGTGTAAATCCCACATAAAGCCACTAGTTAATGCTGTTCTTTGAATCTCAAGATTCATATGTAGAAAAACATTACAACCAATAAATGTTTGAGATGGTTTAGAATAAACTGTTTGTATTGACAGATAATGAGGATTGAATGTTGCTTGACTGAAAACCAAAACTATATTTCAAGGTTATTTGGAGCAGAATCCGGTTAATGGAGGAGCTCATGGAAAAGATCAATCAGTACACATCAATAACAAGCCACAGCTTATATTACCTCATTCTGTGGTTTTTAAATTTATACACAGTTGTTATTTTGTGCATTAATTTTAAATAATGCTTTGCATACTAACCAATATCCAGGAATACCCTGTGAGAACTTTTCTTTCTGTTGACATGGCATCAAAGATCTGTATGTTTTTAAGCCAGTACACACTGAAGCAACCAACCTAACCGAACTTTTCTATTTTCACCAGAATAAGCTTTTCTGTACAAGCCTTTTCCTAGATGAGCCTCCATCTGATTGATCGGAATCGCCGGAAAATAATTTTTTGTTGATTACTTCTTTGGAGCTTTCCATAACTTTACCGTATGAGTTGTTGCCTATTGAATTAGCAGGGATCTATTCATTCAACATCCCACAGTTTCCTTGCCAAAATGAGATCCTGAAGCATCACCGGACGAGAACTGTCAGAGTGATCATCTGCCGTGACAGCGCCACTTTGCCCTACACTGATACCAAGCAGAACTAATAACGAGGAAAGATATTTTCCTCATGGAAAGTCAACCAGAGAAACATTGGATCAGAACTTGCCCTGTCAGAATTCAGACTGTTTAATATCTGAATTATGCCCTTGAGCGCATGCTTGACTCTGAAGGCCTATTCAAGCATATGAAACAACTTCACTGGATTAATCTGCTTTCTTAAAGCTCCCCGTCAAGAAAACAAAGAGTGGGAGGAATATCCATTCCAAAAAAGCTTAAAGGTACTAAAAAAATAAAATACTGTAACATGTACAGTTCTGTAAAGATATTTACGCATATTGCCAGTAGTTTAATGTCTCTTTCCCACTTCTAACCGAATCAGGCGGATGTTTCGCTTTTTCCTCGTCGTCTTTCCTTCTCGTCTCATCATCTGCCTTCCTGAGCTGGTGTTTCTAAATGAGCACAGCAGTTCAGTAGCAGCTAATCATTAAGAGAGAGCGGGGAAGGTCAAGATTATAAAGATGAGGAACAATTAAAATCCCTCAGAGATAATGGAGCCATAAAAAGGTTAGCATACCCTTGTGGCTTACACACTTTGAAATAAACACATTTGTCGAGGAAGGCATTCAAAGGCAAGTTCTAATATGGCTCTGATGGAGGGGGGAAAAAAAACAGTAGTGAGAGAAAAAAGACAAAAGTACAGATAAAGCAACCGAACGCGGTTAAAAAAACACCCACAGAAGAGATTATCAAGAAAGCCGAGTTCACAGTAGAGAATACAAGGACAGCTCAGAGAGAAATAAAAGCAGCACTGCGGGGAGGATTAACCAGACGAGCGGCAGCGATGGCACATTTTCATTTCAATTAGAGTCTTATGCAATATTATTATTACCTTTCGATCAACACAAAAACTTTAACCTTATGAGAGATGGATGCAAAGTCATTCAAATATTATGATCTGGAAAGGAAATTATTCATTATTTTCAGTATAACTTCAGATAAAAATCTCAAATTGTAGCATATTTATTAACTCCCCTCTACTCCAACACCCCTAAATATAGTTTCCCCCTACTAATGACATCACTTTACAATAAGGCTCGCTTAAAGATAGCTAATAAATATTTTTATAATTATGGTATTAAATATTTTCAAAACACTATATAAGTACTTAATTTCATTTCATTTTAACATACGTTTTTGTGTATACGACTAAAATGCAGGGTTAACCCTTCATTAAGTTTTGACAGCCTTCCCTCTCCATTTGAAAGTGAATTCTTGTTGAAAAGGAGCAAGAGTAATCAGGGCCCAGGCAAGTTATCCTTGTTCTCTTTTAGAAATGACAGCACTACTTTAAATTAGGTTCACTGCAACATGACAGTTCAGACACATATAGTCTTGGGTGTCTGATGTCCAGCTTTAGTTGAAGTGTCGCTCATGTTCCAGAGGGCTGATTGGACTCTGACCAAAGCGGAGAAAAGACAAAGTTTGGGCTTTAAAACAGTTTCAATCAAACATTTGGATAGGTTAATTAGCTGAAGCCTAAGGTTAAGCAACCTTGCTAACAAAAGCAGGGAAAACTAGGAAGACAGCAAAAAACAAACAGAATAATAATTAACATAATTAACATATGTCCTTAAGATGAGGCAAAGCACTCAGTCATCCATAAAAGTTTTAAGGAGCTTGTATATTTTAAACTTATGAAGATCTACTGGCAGATTCAATTGTAATTTAAATTACATTCTGTTAAAATATATCTCTAGATCATTCCACAAATGACCTGGAATTACTCTAGGGGGTGGATTTAGTATATTTGAGTTAAGAGTGGCTTTCGTACTTTGTAATAAACTCTTTCTAATGTAGTGGGGAAAACCCAAATATTCATAACACTGTTTACATATGAAATTTCAAACTATTACTTACTTTTAATGTAGAAGACTCATACATGTGATATTTTTTGTTTCAGGTGTCAAAAGGGTTGGTACGTTTTTATATTATATATACCTCAAATTTTATTATGGGATTATCGCTTTTATTTATTTTGTTTTTTGCCGTTGTTGTCTCTGGCTCTGCCCTTCCAACCTGACAGACAACACCTGCAAATTGTTGTAAAAAGGTTGTGAAACATTCTCACTGCTAAACATGTGCTCCTGGTGGCATCAGCACATTCTAGAAACATTTGGTAACAACAGCATGTGGGCATACAATCTATAATAGATATCCCCGAATGGGGTCAGAAGATGCTGAGAAGCAGAGTGGTCAGGGGTCACCAATCTTCTGTGGGGTCAATGACCCTCCAACAGCTCAAGAAGAAATTATACACAGCTGCACCGAAGCAGCATCCAGACCTGCCTGCAAAAAAAGCAACAGCCTAGAGCAGGAATGCCCACAATTTTTGAGCTTGCGAGTTATTTAAAAGATGACTAATCCAAAGTGATCAACCCCCCCCCCCCAAAAAAAAAATATATATATATATATTTCACAACTCTTATTTATTTGATATTACTTAAATAATTTTTATTATATATTTTTATTTTTGTGAGGAAGCATGATTTAAATTTAATCTTTAACACGTGTTGGTTTGTCTTGCATAACTGGGTTCAGCCACTGTGGAATGTGTGTGTTTCTCCCCCAGCACAAGGTGGCGTGGATAAGTCTAAATACATACATATAGATGTATATACACACATGTAGAATTCAGGGGGGTGCAGTGCTACCCTGGCCTCAGGCTCCTCTAGCTCTGCCTCTGCTAAGAGAGACTGAGAGACTCGCTAGGCAACACCGTAGCTTACTAAGGCGGCTAACGCAAAACTAACGTAGAGTTAGCGTGCTTAAATTAGTACATGATGAGCATTGACGCTTGAGCTTGATAAGTCGGATGCTTTGGACCCTCTGAAGATTTGTGTATTTTATTGTTAAGATGGATTATCAGTCAAATGAAAAACATTATGTAAACCCTCGAGCCTCATCTTCATTAGACATTTCTACAAGAACAGAGCTCTCTTTATGCCAGTAGTAATACAGACTGCTACAGGATATCCCACCACCTCCAAACCTATGAAAAAATTCAGAAACAAATCGTAACACCAAACATTCTGTGAGGTAAAAAAGACAGAATGACACAGAAGCAGAAAGTATACCACACACTGTTATTCTTGAATGAATGTAACATAAAAATCATCTTTCAGCATCAAATCTGTTCTTAGACTCCCACCACCCCCGACCTTCAACCCCTTTTTTTTCATGTCTGTCGGTTTCTAGTCTTCACCTTCTAGCTCATCATTGTTCTATCGCTTGTCTTCTCCTGTCCGTCTGGCTCTTTTGGGGTAATGGTATATTTCCCTGGTTGTTTGGCTCACTAGATTATCTCATGTTGGGGAGCCGGCCCTGCGGCAGAATTAATTGCATCAAATACTGATAACAGAGACAAGAAGAGTGGGAGGAAAGCACGGATTACATTTGGCTTCAGTTGGATAAATAGCTTCAGTTAACAACAAACACCATCTCTAATATCCTTCCAGCTTACTTTGCTGCTTTTATCAGCCTATTGTATCAAACCACCCCTGGTTTTCTTCCCTCTGCTGTGAAAACAGCGGTTTAATCAACCTGTTCCTCCCCAAAAAAATAATTCCCCAAAACAAAGAGGCTGTTTGCAGCATCGCTACGCATCAATAGAAGCGCACAGATACATTTCACTAAGGCAAACAAACAAGAACATTCATATTAAGCTCTACCATACAGAGTTGTTTAATATAATAGATGATGTAGGTGATGTAATTCACTATAAGCAACAAATTGCATAGATGATTTAGATACAGACTGATGTCTTAAGTTCTTTGTTTATGTTAATTAAGATGATTTTCTGCTTACAGTGAGTAAAAACCTGCGCATTGATAACTTTGGTGTCAAAACCGCAATCCAAAACTCTGATGCCAGTCGCATCAATCAATCAATTTGCAAAATTTTCCAAAAGGAAATTAAATGTTGTTGAGGTAACTTATTTAATTAAGGAATTATTGTAGATGCTGATGGCTGTGGGTAGGAAATATCTTCTGTAGCGGTCTGTTTTGCAACTAAGCTGATTAAGACTCTGACTGAAGAAGCTCTGTTTTCCAGTAACAGTGTCATGATTTTTTTGATTTTATGTAAAATCCTTCTTTCCATCATTATCTCGAGAGATTCCATATTCGTTCCCAGAACAGACCAAGCCTTCTTTATCAGGGTGTTGAGCCTTTTTAGGTCCCTTGCTCTGATGCTGCTGCAGATGATGTCAGAGGAGATGACACTCAACAGCAGAAGATATGCAAAATCTTGCTGCAATTTCTTAAGGATGCTAGCTTCTTCAAAATGTCCAAGTGTGCTCTGTCCCGTCTTGTAGACGTCTACACTGTTGCGTCTCCAGTCCAATCTATTGTCCAAATGAAAACTTAGGTATTTGTGTTCCTCAACCATCTCTACTTCTTTTCCCATGATGGAAATAGGCGTTGATCTGACCCAGTTTCTCCTGAAATGTACAATCATGTCTTTTGTTCTATTCTCATTCAAGATGAGATGGTTGTTCTCACATCTTGCCACAAAGCGCTCCACCAGCTCCCTGTACTCAGGTTCTTGTCGCTCTCTAATGCACTTGACAACTGCAGAGTCATCTGAGTATTGTCATGCCTTTAAGGTATCTGACTCACATTAACAGAGGACTCTCAGGAGTAATAATAGTAACAAAGTTTATTGAGGAATGTCGGTGTGTCTTGAGGATGGAAGCAATGGTCACGGCAGGGATATCCAGGAAACCGAGAGCGACGTGGGGAACCGGAGACTTCTGGAGATGAGACGGAGAAGGTGAGTAGATGAAACGAGAGCGGAGATGATAGACATGAGGCTTACTGTTGTTGATTGGTGGTGACGCCAGGGAGGGGTGAGTGGAGAGACTCCAGCAGAGTCCTAGGTGGTTGTTGTCCAGAGGGGCGTGAGGCAGATTGTGAATGGCTGGAGCGGGCAGATCGAGCTGAGTCTTGAGAGCAGGAACCAGAGTGGTGAGAATCCAGGTGATCTTGAACGGAGTAAGAGAAAGAGCCCAGGTGAGGAGCTGCTCCAGCCGGTGGTGCTCTGGCGCCCCCTAATGGACAACCTGTGAAGGTGCTAGAAAGTCTTAACTATGACAAGTATTTCTGTAGATGACAGGAGTCTGACTTTAACTGTAGTTACAATGTTTCCCAATGCTAAAATACATTTCAGAGAGAAATTGTAATGCTAAATACCTAATATGAAGCAGCAGGATAATAAGCCTGTATGTTACAGCTGAAACTTGTATGTAAAGCTCAGCGTGTAGCTGTACGACAGTCTGTGTAGCAATCTTAAACAACTTTAAACAGTCTCAAGTTTTGTACGTTTTATTTTCTCTCTCTACACTAAATTACAGTCATCAGTTTAGTTTGAAAAACAACAAATACAACTCTCAAATTATGTATTAAGCTCACAACACAGTATTGAAATTTTAATATTTACCTTTGCATTGCTAGTATTTTACCTTTCACAAAATACATACATAGATACACACACACGCACGCACGCACAAACGCACGCACGCACCCACGCACACGCGCGCGCACACACGCCCACACACACACACACACACACACACACACACAGACACATACATTCATACATACATACATACATACATAGATACTTCAACTGTATTTTTGGGATATCACTCTAGTTTTAAACTATTTTCAGAAAACAGATTAAGAATGATAAAACATTAGAACTATATCAAAGGATGATGTAAGGATTGGGTATGGTAACATCTGGAATTGGATGAGTCTTGGTGGAGGATGCACTCTCCTACTTAAAAAAACTTGATCTTATTTATTCTTTTCAGCCAAAAGATGAGAGAAAGTTTCCTGGCTAAGCTACTGCCTTTCGCCCTGGAGCATTTCAATGCCAGACTGACAGCAGCCAGGTAATTTACTACGTCTTCCAAAGTTCTCTTGAAAGTGGGATGGCAATGCTATTTTGTAATTCCCGTGATAAGAAAACAAATTAAAATGTCTGAAACCTGTGCTGCCTGAATCTTTTTTTCATAATATGCCAAATAATCTGTTATTGATTTTGTCTGAAAAATTTCTTCTCAGGGCAAATCATCTGATAATTACAACGTGCTTCACTTCAGAGCATTAAACAGGTTTTAAAGTGCTGCCGCTTCAACACAAACATGTCTTCATGTCCCAGTGGATAAAGATAAAGACTAACTGTTTCATATTAAAACCTTCTTCGAAAGCTATTGCTCTTTAAATTTAGAGCGGAAAACCCATAGAGCATATCATACCAGTTTTACAAACAGTTTCAACTGTTTCTCGAATAACTTGCCCTTTTTGACGCGCACTGAATGTATTCAGACGGGCTTGGTGGTTGGATGATGTTTGCAAATATGTTGGAGGTTCTGCTGAAACATTCATGTGAAGTGACTGTAACCGTCTCATAACTGCAGAGCTTTTCTGCTTTGACCTGTAAACTACTTGTTAATTGTTCTCATGTCCTCACCATGGGAAGGAAATGAAAATGATGAAACTAGATGGCAGCATAGACCATAAAAAAGCCCAAAGATATATATATATATATATATATATATATATATATATATATATATATATATATATATATATATATATATATATATATATATATATATATATATATATATTCTAAGTGTTGTTAGGTTAGCTTTCATCTGTCCACATAGCTTATACGCTAAGGGCTGCATAAGAATAGGTATACCAATGTTATAACACATTGAGGTTCAAGAACCAATAAAGGTTACAAACAAATTGCAATTCTTTAAGGTGTTTATGAAAGAGAACGTGTTCAACATTTGTATCAAAGTAATCCATAGTGCTGTAAAAAGCCATTTATAACCCATGAACAGTAATCTGGCTAAAACTGCATTCACAGTGAGCCCCAGTATTTGCAGCGGTTATGAAACACAGTTGCCAAAAAACAGGTAATATTCGTGAATTCTCTACAAATTCTTTTTAAAACGCTGCATATTTTATTAATTTATACATCAAATATCTATTTTAGGACTAATGCTGAAGCTAATTCGTAGTGTTTCATATTTCCGCTGTTTGGTGCGTAGCCCACACGCGACATATTTAAATAATAAATTGAACACCACACAACTTGATGACTGGGATCATTTTGAACGTGTAATGATTGGATTGACATTTTTTTTTATTGTAAAAGGTTTTTTCAGTTATTTTTGAGTTTGTATTTGCAGTCTGATTTGTGGCTTCCTGCACATTAACATTGGTTGGCTACCGTAGGCTGATTATCATGAAATCATAGTTTAACTTTCCTCTGTCATATTGTTTCATAACACGAACCACACCATTTCTGGCAGTCCAAGTACACCCCCCTGCATATGATGACGTTTCTTGTTTTTTTCAATATTGATAGCAAACACTTATTAAAAGTTGTAAGTTTCAGATAATATCTTTTGACTATACCGATCCTGAGTTAGTTTAAATTCAGAAACTATATCCGTCTTCATAAGGACAACAGTTTTTGCTTTAACATCATAAAGAGATTGTAGGGAACTAAACCATAAAGTAGGGAAATAAGTTCAAATTTTAAGATAATATGCATCTGTGTCACTGTACGTTGTTGATGCCAGATTAAAAGTTGGAAATAGAAAATAAAAAAGTCCAAAAGAAAACCTGCTTGGTAATTTCAGGAAAAATCTTAAATCTTTATGGAAATTACAAGAATGTGTGGACATTTCTGGGTATGATTTGGAGTTACTCTGTAGTATATGGAGTCTAGTGATTTAAGTGTGTGGTTTCAAATGTTTTTTGTTCTCTTTGACCTCTGTATTCTCGGTTTATATAATCTGTACCTATGATGGAGGAATGCATATGTGTGGCCATTACAGTGTGCCATGTGGTAATGATTGAGACATACAATTTATACCTTATTTGTACATGTTCATCCAAGTAATAATTCATATTATTGTTGTTTATTTTTTTATTTATTCCTTTATATTCACTAATGTGAAACAAACAGGATGATGTTTCCTTAAAAAGCCATTACATAGATAACATATAAAGCATGCTCCCAAACTCTGCCCTTGAATGCTCTTGGAATACGCTGAGAATGATTTCCATCTTTCCACCTTAAAAGTAAGATTCATTGAAACAACTGTACACTATATCTACTGGATAATATACCTATTAGCCAGACCACAGTGCTGTGACATCACTCCTTTTTTTTCTGTTAACTTGTCTCCGGGTGAAATTAGCTTTTTGTCCCTTTCTACCTAATGCGTGTTTCCAAAATACCAGGATAGATGTTAAAACCTGCAGGTATCCTTGCAGCATTATTTTTTTTCTGTGTAACATGGATTTGTAACGTATCTCTGAGCTGAAACCAGAATGATGACAGAAAGTAGGGGCTGCCGCTATGATTTCCAGAGATGTGAGGAATGTTCGTGTAATAAACAATGTCAACAAAAGACACGGCGATGGTGGTTGCTGAAATCTCAACACTTTAACAGGTTAATTCATGCTGAGTGGATCTTTGCAAGTTTGAATTCTGCTCCACTAATTTAGTAGGGATGAATATGTATAAATGCATTTCTGACTCTTTTTTTTGTTGGAATTTTAGTTTTATGCACTCATTTCCATTTGCGTTATATGATAGAATAGGTGGGTATCTGTTGCATTCTAACTCTATTAGGGTCTTTAAGGTAACATAAAGAGAGCATCCAGCTGGCCAGTTAGTAGTTTCGATGTTGATTTAGAAAATGACTGGCGAAAATGAAAAATGGCAGGAGATGCAACTTAAACTAATAAAGAATCATAGTCAAAACCAAGCTTAACAATTTTAAATTAAATTAAATTAAAACTTTAGCTATGAAGGAAACAAAAATGGGAAGAGGCACCACCGAAACTAACAGTCACTAAAGACCTTAAACTAAAGAAAAATACAAACTAACTTCAACAGGTCACCATAACTAGCCTAACCGAGGAAGGCCCTCAAATTAAGTAAAGGGGAAGCTTCACAAAAACTCCCAACAGGAGCAAATTAGCACAGGTTGAAGATTCAGACAAGAGGTTCCCACTGAATGAAAATATTTGAAAAAAAAGGGCAGTGGTGAATTTGATTAGCTGCTGTGATTTGTCTGGTCTGTCTCGGCTAGTCCAATGGGCTTTCACAGTTGGTGCAGGCTAAATTTTCCCAGTGCACAAAGAAAAGTTGCCTAACTTCTTTATGGCCTGGATTCACCTAATTATCCAACATATCATTATAAGCTGCAATGTATTTATTCTGATTTAATAGCAACGGGTAACTGCTGCAGATTTTTCTGTGGAAATGCATGTTGATGCATCATCCATGTTGAAACTCTTGCTCCACCAAATCCTGACAGAACTCACTTTGATGAGGATCTGATTGCATTGAACCGACGGTATGCGCAGGGGTGGGAGACTGCAGCCAGCCGTGAATGGTTTAGACAACCTCGAAAACACGTATAACGCCCGTTCCTAACAGCTTAAAAATCAAACACATCTTAACATTTCATTTTTTCTTTTATTTGTAACACTAATGAGCATTTTGAACAACCCAAAATGTAAATACACACAATTACATTTCCTATTAAATGAAGTTTCTATTCTGGTTAATTTGATCAAAGCTTTCAGTGACAATTCTCCAAAATGAACCTTTTTTAATTAGTTTTTTTTTAGAATCCAATTTTATCAGGAGGGTTTGGTTCTTGGTACTGATTCTGCCCCATCCAGTAAATGCATTCGGATTCACTGTTTTAAAGCTGAAACACTAAAACTGTGTATTATACTATTTATATTTATGTTACAAATAATGCCATTGTCAGATTGGATTGATCTAACCCCTAAAATTGTTCCCATATGTACGTTTCAGAGATGCTTTGTAAAGCCAACTCACTTGTTCCGGTTCTAAAGTCTGGATCTCTTTGTTTATGTTTATTCAGCAACACATGTATATCCCTATGGATCAACTAACAGTCACTTGCAAACATTATTTTCAGAGCATTAAAGAGTCACACAAAATTGCAATCAGTGTATCCGTTAAACCAACTATAATGTTTAGGCTTAAGTTGAAAATCTAATTTAGATGTTTAGTAGGATAAAATGAAAAAAAAGTCCAAGTTGCCCAACTTCTCATTATCTTGAAAGCCATCAGCTTAATTGAGAAACAACATATATTGACCCAATACAGTTGTTCTTGTTTTTTACATCAAAGTGTGGCACAACTAAATTCTGGAACATGTAGTAGTAAAATAAATTATGGTAGTTTTAATAAATGTACATTAATATTTTTCTTAGGTTGTGAATCTGCCATGAAGCTGTACTTTCTCCCAAGGGTACATCAACAAACAAAAAAAGCCAAGGAAGTGAGATTTGCTAGTGCTGATTTAAAATGGCCTAGGAAATATCTTAAACATCTTTTTTTTACTTGGCGGTTTAAGTATTGTGTGTAAAGTTTATTTGAATAATTTAATCTATTTTGGAAAATGGTTATAACGTGATGTGAACAAACTGAAACTATTAATATTTTACATATCCACTATTGCATAGTGGCAGTGGATTAAGCAACTGATGTTGAGTTACGGAGGTCAAGTAGGGAAACCAGATATTGCTTCTCCTTCCTGGGACAAGAAATGTACTCCACGCTCCTCCTGTGTGAAAGATCTGTCATTATTACGGCCATAAGCCACCTGATAACCAAGCATGAGAGTGTGAACAGGTACTGATGATGACGTTTAAGATTTGCCCTGAACTTAGAGACACTGGTCCACTTTTTGACATTAGAGAGACCTGGCTAGGGATTTAGAAAAACAAAATCTTTTCCTGGATATAAACTGTATCAATTCGCAATAGCTTTAAGATGTCAGACCCCATCCTTTGAAAAACAGCAAACATGAGACAACCAGGTCTCCAAACCAAACTCCTCTACAGTTACATCTTGTGATCATGTCCATAAAGACCACAAACCTCGAGAAGCTGCAATCCTGCCAGAAGTCAACCAGCTCTTGCTTTGGTTTCCAAGAACCAGATTGCCAAACAAGTACAGAAGCCTGTTTTAATATACACTCTAACAGACGATAGCATTTATCCAGCTATTTAACTAGGGAGACAAATATGGCTGACATAGAAACATGTTGTGTCCGTTCAAAGCTTTCTATTTGAAAAGAATTTAATAACAGACACAAATGGTAAAAGGTTTCCACAGCCTTGGTATTTTTGCAATGTAAGTCATGTGGAGGTTACAACAATATCCACATAAATAGATTGTGAAATAACCACAGTGCTGGTACTGCTTGACCTCAGCAGTGCATTTGAAAATGTAAGCCACAGTATATAAATGAAGAATCTACAGAACTGGGTTAAAGTCTCTGGTACAACAGCTCCCTGGTTTGAAATTAAATTATCTAGAGTCATCACTCTTCACATGTTTAAACATTTAAAAAAAAAATGTGTTCAAAATTACTTAATAACATGTGAAGAATCTGACTGTATGAAACGGGAGCCACATGTAAATTTCATTGGGATTTGACAAATCCATGTCTAAACATGAGAATCACATACAATTTAGATTTACAAAGTCAAAAATCCACATGAATACCCATTGTTTTTGTCATATGACTCACATTAGTTAACATGTGGTACATGGTTTTCACGTGTGATATTCACATTTCTCACATATAGTATTCATGGGTTATTTTTGTTAGGTTGGTTTATACAGGTACTATCTAGAGCATAGTACATCTCCACCTAAACTGTCTGCCCTGCAAGGGGCAGCATTAATCAGAAAAGCAAGCCATGACCCTAACTGTAACTCAGGAGGAGGGGGAATTTAATGAAAAGATAACACAACAAATGTGGTCACTAAAAAATCGGGGGTGTATGGAAACGATTCAAGAAGTCACGCTTTGTTCAAAAGGAAGGCATGCAATGTCTAGTTTGAAGTGTTCCACAAAACATGTAAGGGAAAAATTGAACATGTACTCTGGATTAAATAATCTGGCCTACATGGTAACTGTGAGGATGTAAACTAGCACCATCCCCACACTGACACTTCAGTGCACTCTGATCTGTTCACGACCTCATAAAAAAGAAAAAAGATTGGCCCATTTTTATATGTGACACTCATTCAGATACATACCAACAACAGTTTTGAAATCTTTTAAAATCTACATGATCATGTCTTATTTGATTTGATTTTAACTTGAGATATCATCACAATGGCTGAAAACAGAAGTGCCGAAGTTTGCTTTTTTCTTTTAGCTTCCATCATCTTGTGGGTCTTTTGGCAACAGTAGTTGGCTCCTACTCCTCCACAACAGTAAACTCAATCCACAGATGTTTTCTTTATTAACTTTACACGTCCATTTGGTTTAATGAATCCCTATAACATAAGCTGAGGCTTGTAGTTGTAAATACAGAGACTATGAATACTATCCCAGGCCTTTTGATGTCACTCACCCTTTAACACATGGACACAAGTGTGATTTGTCTATCATTTATTGCATATTGTTAACATAGAGAATCCCTATGAATTCCTCCATTACCAGATATAAGTGGACAAGTCCCAGCACTCACTTCAAATTTTGTATAATTAGTCACTTGGAGAGTTGTAAATGAGTGGGGACTTGCCGTTGATTAAAGCAGTAATATGAGTATCTTCACAGGGAGATGCACTTTAAACAGTAGCAGAATAATTAACACCCCGCTGAAGTAATGGGCCGCAGTGTGAACATGCAAGGACAGATGCCATGCAAAGACATATGAATCTGCTAGAATAGATTTTAACAAAAATCGAAGATTATCAAAATCATTTATTTTTCTGTTCTTTTTTTAATTTGACTTCTCAGGGAAAAGAGAAATTAAATTTCTTACAACCTTCTAGAACTCAACACTGATAAAGACGCACTCTAATGGTGCGTTCGTTCATCCAACTCGGACGTCCGAGAACGTTGCCTAGCTACACGCTCAGACATCTGAGATAAACTTGGATGTTTATCTTTCTTTCTCGGATGATTCCGAAGAGACAGATTTCCAGATGTTGGCCCCCAGTGTCACTTGTAAGTATTGATTTTCATCATGTTTGGACCACTATGTTGGTTTAACTGACAATTTCAGTTACTCATATGACTTTTTCTGCGTCCGTAACTGTGGGTATGGGGGTCCGTGTTTGCTGCGAAAGCTTGTTCTAAACTGGTGTTGTCATAATGTGTGTTTTGTCTGGTTCCGTTTCCTCCCTGTGTCTCGTCACTCCGTATTCAGTCACAGCTGTCTTCAATAATTCACTCATCTTCTCCACCAATCACACCCCGGTTCTCAATACTTAAGCCACATTCATTCACACACTCACCGCTGGATCGTCTGTTATTTTCCCCTGCTATTCCTCGTTGCTCCTAGCC
>JAVLVB010000474.1:36153-53207 GCA_032876305.1 Orestias chungarensis
TGTGTGTGTGTGTGTGTGTGTGTGTGTGTGTGTGTGTGTGTGTGTGTGTGTGTGTGTGTGTGTGTGTGTGTGTGTGTGTGTGTGTGTGTGTGTGTGTGTGTGTGTGTGGGTGAGAGAGAGAGAGATAGAAATTGTTATGGTAGAAATATATTTTTAGAATAGGGCTAACGTTGAAAGAAAAGGTGGGTTTTAGAGTAGGTCGCTAGTTAATCACATGGTGAACCAGGAAACAGGAAGATGGGAAAATCATCATAAATAAATTAAAAGGCATTTGTTTGTATAGTGGGAGAAAGCCGGAGAGAACCCACACCCGCACAATGAGAATACTCAAACTCAATGCAGAAAAGGGTCATCCTGCAAGGCGACAGTGTTAATCACTGTGCTACTGTGCAGCCCCACTCCATCTACCAGGTTAAAATCCAATTACCAGGGTAAAAGTCTACCCCAGAAATAAGGCCCTGGTTTGGAGACAGCACTTTTTTTTCCGGAAACATTGGAATTTGTTATAGGGGGAGAGAGTACTTTGGGAAATGTCTATCAGGCAGTGACATACCTTTAATTGTTTGAAGGGCTTCTAATTTTGTTAATGAGTAAAGTCTGGTTTCACCAAGTAGAAAGGCAAAAAAATGTGGGTTAATTTTGGACAGCTCTAGAGAAAAGTAGTTCTTTGTTTCATAGTTGGATTTAGGTTTGAGTTCAGGCATACAGATAGAGAGTAGAAAGTTAAAGATAGGAGTTATACGCTAACAGTGGGGAAAAGAGATAAAGGGATTAAAGGTTAAGGATGAGGAGTTGGAGACCAGTCAGTATTTCTTGTCAGTGTGGTGGTTTGATTGGAGGAGAACTGGATATGGCTTTGTTGAGATCAGTTTTCAGACTCAAGTGGAGCATTTTTAGACATCTTAAAGATCTTTAGAACCTTTTTTGTGAAAGATTTTCTTTTTGGATTGTCTTTCTTGTAATTTGTCCATCTCCTGTTGAAGAGTTCTCATTTGGCCCATCAGGTTCTCTGTTGCTGTTTGTGTCGCCACCTCCAGCTCTTTCAGAGTCTTCTCTGTAGTTGCAATGGTCTCTAGAAGGCCAAACTTATCTGTTTGCCACTGCTGCCTTTCATTATCAAGAACCTCCTGAACATTCTTATTCACTGCTTCTTTATTTCTGACAGTTTTCTGGTTCTCTGTAAGAAGACAGTATTTCTCCTTGGCCCAGAGAAGTCTTTGGTTCTCTACGTCTTGCTCCATTTTCATCAAATCAGCCTTTATTTTACATGTTTCCTGCACTTGTTCTGCTAGGCAGATATCAGCCTGCCTTGTTCTGGTCTTCTCAGAAACAAAAGTGTTTCCAGTTCAAGGACTTTTCTTGCAGCATCTTCAAATTGTTGCATTGTTTTCTGATGCTGCGATTGTAGAGCAACTACTTCCTGTTCTGCTTTAGCTTTCTTGAACTCTAAGTGTTTCCTCAGGTTCTGCAGCTCTCCTGTTTCTGTCCAGTTAATCATGAAATGGGATTTTTCCTGCTCCCACTGCTGTCTTTGGTCCTCTAAAGATCTCTCCATTAGGACCAGAGCAGCCTGTAGGTTGGATGTTTCCTTATTTTGTTGGGCCAAGCAGGCTTCGGCCTCTTCTGCTCTGTTTTTGACCTCAGTCAGCTTTTCGTCCAGCTGTTCAGCCCTCATGGTGGCATCTTGAGACTCTTTGTTCCGGTTCATAAGCTCATTATACAGAGCAGCAACCTCATCTTCATGTACAACTGTCTGTGACTCCAACTGAATTTTCAGCTGTTCCAGCTGAGATGTTTCTTGGTTATTCGTGAGAGGACGTAGCATTTTCCTGCTCCCACTGCCACCTTTGCTGCTCCAGATCTTTCTCCATTTTGTGGAGAGAAGATTGTATTTCAGATGTTTCCTCCATCTGCTTTGCTAAACAGATCTCTGTCTCTTTTGCTTTGTTTTCCTCTACAATCAGAGATAATTTTAGCTGGTTGGCATTTTCAATGGCATCTCTTCGGCCTTTGTTTATCTTATTCCGCTCATCGTGCAGAATAGCAACCTCATCTTTATGCTCTGTTTGCTGCTTTTCTACGATATATTTCAAATTATTCACCTCATCTCTTAAGGCCCTTTTCTCCCAGTCTTCCTGATGTTGGTTAGCCGGTTCAGCTCCATCGTTCCTAGGTAATTGTTTTAAGGAGTTCTGAGCTTCTTGCACCTTCTTTCTTTCAATAGCTAGCTCAGCCTCCTGCAGCCTAGCTTTCTCTCTGGTCTGTTGGTTCTCTGCCTCCATTTTACAAAGCTTGGCACTAAAGTGTTTTATGTGTTCTAACAGCATACCATTTTTCTGTTGAAGTGCAGAGATTTTGTCTTCTTTGGGGCTTAAGGCGTCATGAGATTCTAACTGTGACTTCATGATAATAGCTTCAGTTTTTTTACCATAACAGTTTCTCTCAACAGGTCTCTCTTTGAAGAGTTTTATAACGTGGCTGCTTCTGTGCTTCTTCAGGTTTTGGGGAAGACGCTGGCCTCAGATGAGAGACTGGTGCTGGCTCTGATGAGGTTACTGCAGTCTTTGTAGCACCAGCGTAACTCCAAGAGTGTCTGATTGGTTCTCTTGCAATGTTTTCCACTTGGTAATGGTCTTTGACAAGCTTGTTGGTAGCAAATCTAACTTTTTGGGTGGTCTTTACCTTAGACTTGGATGACATAATGCTTTTTGGAGTTGCCTGTTGTTTCCTCTTGGGTTCCTCTCTTTTCAGAAGAGGGAATTCATCAAAAGTGAAAGAGGGCACAATGTGCACAGGACGTCTGTGAACAGATTCCGTAGTTCAACAATATTCCTATTTCGCAACACAACGTTTTTAGAGACGATTGGACTGATGTATCTATTTACTCTCTAAAAACAGTGTTAATCTACACAAACAGAAGCGATTCACGAGATGTTTTCACGCCAAAGGGGTTTGGAGAAATGAACCAGACACTCAAAGAATCCTAATAAGTGTTCTAAATAAATAAATTCATAAATAAATGCTTCAGCTTGTCTTGTCCACTATTTTAACCTAAATGGATCTTATTAGATTTTTCAAAAAAGAAACCTCACTTCCCCCCACTTTTTATCTACATTTGAACGTGACAAAACAGTATTAGCATATTAGAATAGGTACAAGGTTCCACATGATTTAACTGAAGAAAACCACTATAGACTTTTTAAAATAAGGCAAACATACTACTCTTCTACACAGACATTTCACACTGATAAAATACACTCTTAAACTAATAAATGCACATTCATTCATTCCCATAAACACTCCTGCATATTGAAACATTCATGCATATTCATAGTCATTAAAATTTATACTCACCCTCTAACAAATACACTCTTAATCTTAGTTTTATATTCATACATACAAACAATACCTAATGTGTTCAAATAGTGTGTACTTGCTTATAGTCAGAAATGAGCAATTAAAGTAACACATACATATCTGTAGTATACACAAAACTGTACTAAGCTTATCTTTAAGCTTATGTTCATTTTTTAAACCATGACTCAAATCCGATTAACTATAAATGTTTTGAAAGCAGAGTTCAGTCTCACACATATTTATTTATTGCCAGAGCTGCAGAATCACAAAAACAAAAATGGTATGTTAAGGTTAAAGTTGAGTTCCCATAAGACTTTGTCCTTCCAGCAGAACTGGAGCGTGAGTACTTTGACCACCATACTGTAATACCTAAATGACAGTATGAAGTATGCTAAAACATCCTAAAAAGTGCCACATATCAGAAGAAATTGTAGATCATCAATTATTTATCTCTTTTATAATGGAAAGTACATCTGTACGATATTAGAAAATCTTGCACTGCTGATTTTATTAGTTAATTATTATTATTTTTCCCAATATATGCTTCCTGTTCTGTGTAACAATCATTTTTGTTTGGTATAAGCTTTTGCATCCCTCAAACTTTGTCCGACCAGTGAAATATTGCATCTGCAGGAAACATACAACTTCAGAATGCTTATCATTGATTAGGAAACATTGTTGCTCTACAAAATTTTTATTTATATGGTATATTTGTGACCTATTGTCCAGCCCTAGTCAAGAGATTGTGAAACTATTTTGAGTCATTGCCTACTCATCTGCTTCTGACCTTCAAAGCTTTTTTACTGCTTTTTGTAAAACATGACATGACTTTGATTGACATGCAGAGACATGACCTAAAACATGAACGTCATCTAAAAATAATCATCTATTGGGTTCAAATACAACCATTTTTGCAACATTAATGAGCCACAATTTCTCAATACCAAAATACAATACTTACTGGTTTAGACAAACGACTAAAGAGACATGTTCAAACCAAGGCTGAAACCTCAGCTACCTCTTCTCAGATTATGTAGGAAATGATTATGTCCTCTGCGATGGACTGGCGACCTGTCCAGGGTGAAATCCTGCTTCTAGCCCGTTGTAAGCTGGAGATAGGCACGAGCAGACCCAACCGACCCCAATAGGGACAAGGGTGTACAGAAAATGGATGGATGCATGGATGATTATGTCCCATAGTCCTAGTCGGTTTGAATAGTTTTTGTCACTTAACACATGAAATGCTTATCCTTGCTGAACTCATTTTGGACATTGAGATGATAAATATTTCCTGGTTAGACTATTTTGAGTTGAATTTTACAATTACATTTTGCTAAATGACTAAATTAAATAAATTTTGGTTACGGTCTTAATAGGTTTAAATACAGTACTCAGAATCTTCCTCACATATGTAGTAACTGATGACCTTTTGAAACCTAACATGTTGAAAAAAACAAACAAAAAAATTGGTTTCATTTCCGTAAATGTTCCAATTTCGAATGCCAGCTACATTGCTGCAGTTTAATTACACAACACACTTATGTGTAGGAAACTGAGACTTCCAGTTGCTTCCATTCACAGCCACTGTGTTAAACAACTCTAGTGCCGGTTTGTATCAGAATAACAATGCTGTTCAGAACAGTGGCAGAAACGACAAGGTCTATCTCCATCCAATCCAGTCAAGCAGCCAGTTACACTCAAACTGGACTTATGATGAAGGAGTTTTAAATCTCTGGCTAGGATGAGTTATTAGCTCTCTAAGCCACTTCATCTTAGACAACAACTCTCTCTCCTCCTTGCTGGAGGTGAGGAAAAAATGTTCATCGTATGAACTTTGATTTGACCTGCAGCTCTGGGGCCTTGGTCTCGCTTCGTTTTTTTATTTACAAATGTGTTTTTTCACTACAGCCTCAAATTTCTGTTTTAGTTGTACAAGTTTTCATTTCTTTTATTTTTTGTTCCCCAACTTTAGATGCAAAGTACATGTTTGAGTAATATTGGATTCAATTTAGAGTCTCAAGCAATGAAAGGTCACATTATTATCAGTAGATCACAAAAGGATGAATGAAACTAAGACAGACAAAAGTAAAGCTCGCCACTGCTTTAACCATTGCTTAGGCCCAGATATGTCTCTACCTTCTTCTTGTGCAGCATTATGATCCATGTCTCATGTCCCTACTGTATCACTTCGATATAATGCAGCATCATAATTTTGACTGCAGACACTTTACAAAGTGATGAAAATGTATGTGAATTTTTATCACATGCAAGAAGTAAATTTGCGTCTTTCTTTGTTCTTTAGAGTGGGGGTGGTAAAGGATGTGATTTGGCATTTGACACTGCAATGACACAGTCAGAGATGAATCAGACACAAAAAAAAATTGTTCTGTGTGACGATTTGTAACCAACAGGTTTACGTGTGTTCTCAGAAGAACGCTACTTCTGTGTTCTACTCATGAGCATAATCCAGTATCTTTGCTTATTTTTGCCTTTCATTTTCTTTCACCTAAAGTTAAATATCAATTTTTGCCTATGAGCTCCATGCAGCATGTCTACTATACAACCTATCAGTTGGGGAAAGCTGGCACGTTGTGTGTTTTGTGTGTGTGTTCCTACAGAAACCTAATTGTCCAGCTCCCAGGGAACTTGTAATGCAGCCACAGTTCATTTAGTGACTCTATCTGCCCCAATTAGAGAAGAGTAGAAAGGGATTTAGTCGCAAGCACTTATGATAACCACACTAATAGCTTCCTGTGATCCAGAAGAAATAGACTTAATTATCTCTCTCTCTCACACACACAGCTTTTGCTTGCACCTTTCTTTACCGGCTTACAAAATGCTAAGAATGAATTTACGTGTAACCAGCGCAGTAGTTGAGACGGACCTTTTGACTTTCCAAGAACAAAGTAGAAAAACTTGGTAGAGTAAGACGGACAAACTCAAGACGTTAGGGTTGTTTTTGATCAGGAAATGTCTTTCAAGTCCCATATAAAACAGGTCTGTAAGATTTCCATGTTTCACCTTCGGAATATAGCAAAAATTTGAAACATTCTCTGTAGGACTGATACTGAAAAACTAGTCCATGCATTTGTTACTTCAAGGCTGGACTATTGTAACTCTTTATTATTCTGATGAAACTTAAAAAGAGAAATCATATCTCTACAATTTTAGCTTCCCTTCATTGGCTCCCTGTCAAACTTAGAATAGATTTTAAGATTCTTCTTTTGACGTATAAAGCCCTCACTAATCAAGCTCCAATCGTATATCAGAGATCTGATTACTCCTTATGTAACTAACAGAGCACTTCGCTCTCAGACTGCAGGTTTACTGGTGGTTCCTAGAATCTCTAAAAGCAGAATGGGAGGCAGATATTTTACTTATCAGTCCAATCTACTTAGTTACCGTTATTTCAACCTTGTTAACCTTTTGTTTTCTCTTAGTGTTCTTCTATCCATAGTAACCACACCTGGTCTGGCGTTCTGTTACCTGAGACAGCTTCTTGGAGGAGAACATGGGCTGAGATGCTTCCAGTCACGCTCTACAGCTGCTGCTATAAACTAATTTTTTCAGTATCCTGAGCATCTATTTTAGCTTTCTTTCTTTTCAAACCCCCAGTCGGTCGTGGCTGACGGCTACTTGTACTGAGCCTGGTTCTGCTGGAGGTTTCTTCCCGTTAAAGGGGAGTTTTTCCTCTCCTCTGTCGCTACATGCATGCTCAGTATGAGGGATCGCTGCAAAGTCAACGACAACACAAGCCATTGTTTCTGTCACCTGATTCCAGAGGAGTGAATGCTGCAAGTCAATGACTCGATGAATCTGCTGGGGTTCCTTAGATTGGAAACTTTTTCAAATTGATTTGTTTTTGATGTGTCTTCAATTTTAATTGATTTTCTTGTAAAGTGCCTTGAGACGACATCTGTTGTAAATCGGTGTATATAAATAAACTGATTCTTGATTCTTGACCACTCAATATTTGAATATTTGTAGATTCTGTTACTCTAATAAAGGAGTGTTCTTGAAGAGTGTTCTTGAAGATTTTAGCTTCCCACGATATGTAGTTATTTTTTTACGCTTCTAGTCGCTTTACTTATAAATGTTTGATGGAATGAGACATTTGCGATGTAGAACAAAGTGTTGGTAGCATTATTCTGAAGCAGTTGTATCTCTTAGCAAAAAGACGGAGACTAGGCAGTGTTGAAGAGATAGATGGACCCAAATGAAGACTGTTCTGGAGTAAAACTTGTTCATTGGTGCAATAGGCTTTAGAAGAGGTAGAGATTTCCATTGTAGCAGGACAATTGTCCTAAAGATGTTAACATAAGGCTTGTTTAGGTGAATGAACGTTTGTGTCAGAAAAGCCCAATTAGAGTTCAAACCTAAAAAAATAAAAAAAAATAAAAAGATATTTCTTGATGATCCTAAATATTAAGACATGACAACGCAGAAACATGGGAAACCTGTAAGGAACCCCGTGTTCATTTTCTATAAAGTATGTCTGCAAGAAAGAAGCAAAAATCCGGATTAATTTCACTGAACGCTGTTCAAAGATTAATGTGTAAGAAAAAATTAATTCCTGAATCTTTGACTTCATCACTGAAGCAGAAATTTCTGCAGACAAAAATGGAGAAGCACCTGTCCTCTATTAAGCTACTGCCCTCGGATGTTGTAAGCATGTGCCGCTTGTAATTCTCCAAAGTGGCTTTCACACCCAGAGAAATGCAACTGAACCATCAAATAACATGGTTTTAAAATCTCTAAAAGCCCCCTGAAGTCTACTTAAAGCTGCTTGTAAACCCCCGAGTCTCTTCCATAAAACTTTTATTAGGCATTGTGGTTTCTTTATCTTTTGCAGAGAAGAGTCCTTGTTATCTGACTTCTCTCTTCTTTGTTTCAGACTTCATTTTTATTTTTATTTTTTTCTTATCATTTTAATCAGAAATCAAGGTTTCTTCTCATCAAGCATTGCTATGTGCTGGATCTGACTCGCCATGTGGTCTTGTGACCCTGGAACTTTCTTGTAATTAATTATCTGAGGGTGTGTGTTCATCTAAAGATTGGATCTGTTCAATTGTGTGCTCAGAAGTGTAAGCCAATGAGGGAGTAATTAGCAATGATCTCTATGGTATTATGGTATTCAGCTGAAACACTAAGAAATTCCTTTGGCCCAGTGATACATTTTATTGGGTCTTAAATTTAATTGGACAAATTGTAACTTGCCCTCACGTGAAGTTTTCCACAATCCTAAATAATGTGTTCGATCATGTCAATTTACCAATAAATCCAGTGTAATCTTTAAATTTGTTGTTAAATCTAGCAATAGAAAACTTGCGGATTTCACATTTCACTGACTTGTCTAAATGTGACTTTTTCACATTTAGACATTAAACAACTCAGCAAACATATAAAGTATAAGCAACTTGAAAGCAGTTAATGCTATTTTTACCATAGAGAAAAAAGGAAAAAAAGAGAAAACAAAAATGCAGAGGAGGTCTTGTTCCACACTGGTAAGAAAAGCAATATCTCCTTTGGAAATAAACCTTCCAGTGAAGACGTCCTCCAAATCTCTGGGGTTCTATAAGCTTTGCTGCTACTGTGGTGCATCATGGCTCAACCAGCAAACTGTGTTCAGCAACTCCATTAGGAAAACTAAGGAAGTAAGGAGTGCTTACTTTGCCCTTTTGTCAGCTTAATACACCCAGAACTCATCAACATGGCATTTTTAAGTAGAAAGCTTCATCTACATGTGTGTTTATTTTCTTAGATCATTCAGACACTTGTGCAGTGTTCAAACTAACTTAACAATTTACCAGTTATTCAAAGAAGTGCAGTTACACGGCAGCAGCAATTCTTTCTGAGAAATTAAGGAACGAGATAAAACAGATCTAACCTTTCCTTGTATTTTTTTTAGCAAGGAAAGAGAGAGAGTGAGGGAGAAACACAGTTCGGCTGAGTTTTTTTCCCCCTTTCTTCCACCTAACCTGCATGATGGGAGCTGACAGTAGATCAGAGCTTTCAACAGTAAAAAGCCATCCGAGGGGAGTGGACACTGCTGCTGGGCTTCAGAGATATTTAAGAAGCTTTTGGAAGACAGGTTTTCCCTGGCAGAGGGAATTGTACAAAACCTTGTGGGCCAGCAGATTACAGAAAAATTGAACTTTGGGTGGATGGATGTGCAGGCAATCTGAGTATGATAGGACATCTGAGCTATTATAGCTGCCCTGGCTTCCCCTGATGGTGAGGAACCCGAAATGGTTGAGGCAAAAGTGAGTTTTCCACGCAGGAGTTCGAGTTAGATGGGCTTTTGATCAAATGTATTAGCTCTCTACTAAAAAATAAATAAATAAAATGCTCGTAGTTTGAGACAGTTTGAACTGTGATTGAACAATGACTTGACACGTTTCTTGAAAAGTGCAAGAGAGGTCTGTGTTTTTATGGCAGCCATTCAGATTTGATATCCTGCTGAGTGATGTAATATTACTGGTATGAAAATCAAACCGTTTCCACCGAGCTCTATTTCTGACATTTGATTTTTCTAAGGATATGCAGCAAAGTTGAAGCTTGTCATTTTATTGTATCCAGTACTTTCTGAAGAGCGTCATGGAAGCAGATAAGGCAGAACGTAGGTGTTCTATACATTTGTTTTCTATTCCACTTTTTCTTGCTATATCTATCACACCTATTTTTTTATTTAAAAAATTTTTGTGGGGGGGCTAGAACAGTTCAAAAGGCCCTTGACGAAATAAATAGATTGAATTCAAGAACTGCCTGTGCAAAACATTGTGGAATTTCAAAGTGCTGTACTCACCTCAGGTGGCGCTGTGGCAAACCCTGAATTAATCAGGCAGTTGCTCTCTGTATTTGTGCAACACATGTTGATGCTCCACAGACTATTTAATATATGGATGATGCATGTTTTTGAAATATTTCTCTTTTTTTTAACATACAAAAATACAGAGTGTAAAATGTGCAAGGTGAGGGCAAAAGTACCTTGCCAAACTGGGAGGGGGCAGTGCTGAGACCCAGAGAAACAATATGCAAATGCTGCTCTTCTTCTACACACTGAAAAGACTGAAACCTGTCAGAAGCACACACGCATAAAAGAAATGCAATTAGAAAAAACTGGTTTGGTTGAAAGTTCTCTCTTGCGATTATGCCCTAAATCCTGGGAATTTTACGGAGAAAATTCATGTCAAATGATGTGTCAAACGAAAAACAACATGTTCACCTGTGGATATGAACTGTTAAAGAAAAGAAAAAAGAAAAAGTGGTTCCCATGTTTTTCTCTCACAGGTTTTATAAGTTCTTATGAAACTCACATTTGGTTCCCTGGGAGTAGGCAAACAAGGACGATTTTTAAAACAGTGAGGTTAAGATGTTAGCTAAGTACTTAAAACTCATACAAATACCAGTAAACTCATACATTAATTGTGTTTGTTTGTAAGAAAAAATGAAGTAAATTAGACAGACAAAATACGGTTATGTTTAAAAAAAATCCAATTTGATCTCATCTTGAATCATCTTCATTTCACTTCAACAGTACAGAATTGATCAAGGCATAAATTAAAGCTTTTAAAACAACCAAATAAATCAAACCATGAAATTGAATATTACCTTCCATGTGATGTTTATACTTCTTCATTCAACCCGAGAGTCAGTGTCTCACCAGTGATGACCCTCGCTGCAGGTCACTGCACTGAGGAGCAGATCAGTCTGTACCCATGCACACGTCGCAGCCGGGAATTTGAAAAGCACAATTTCTCCTCCATGTGCCATTGTTGCCTCACACTGAAAGCCTCCCAGATTCTAGGTCCGGCTCTCTGGAGATTTTCTTAAGTGAATAAAGGACTGAAGGCAGGAAATGTGGAACCATTCATTTAAGTGGTCTGTACCTATTGAAGTCCTCTAGAGAGCAAAAGGAAAGGTGTTATTTGTGTTTTTTCTCCTTAGTTACAGCACCTCAGAAATCTACTTAGACCCCCATGAACTTTTTGTGACTTTTTCACTCCTGCATCTTACAGAAAGATTTCACGTAATTTGATAAGCCACCTGACCATGCTGATGAGGTATTTTTTAATAATTTGAATAACATGTGCTGGAGTATGGTTGTATCCAAAGGATGCAGGATGGACTTGAGGGCTGGAATTGACCGTAGACTTGACCAGTGGCGTCCAGAGGATTGCGGGTCGATTGCATGGCATTAACCGTTCATTAAATGACCGGTTAAAGCACACGCTAACTCTACGTTAGCTTTGCGTTTGCCGCCTTAGCCTCCAAGTCTTTATTAGCAGAGAGCTAGAAGCCACTGAAATCAACACATACTGTATATATGTACATAGGTTAATGCAAGTTCTGGAATAAGGGTGCAACTGATTCTCTACTCAGACTTAAATACGAAACTACTACTAAAATAAAAAAGTCTGTCTACAAAGGCTTTTTTTTTCTATTCTCCCAGACAATGTTTTACAGTTACTTCTTTTTCTAAAATGAAAGTCGTAACTTTAGTATTTGATTTGTCAGGTTACATTTACACTTAAACTATAGAAGCATATTAACAAAGTGCAGGCTTTTCTAACCTTTCCGTGTATTTTGTTTAGAAAGTAAAGGGATACAGGCCATTTAATTTTTTTTTGCATGACCAAAATAATTTGATTGCCTACTATATGAATGAAGTCTTAGATATATGCGTCTTTTATTAGCAGAGGAGCTAGAAGCCACTGAAATCAACATACTGTATATATATACATAGGTTAATGCAGTCGTACAAAACAAACTAAAATGTGCTATAGATCAAATTTAAACTCTGAAAGGACTAAATATACAATGAAAATAATCTAAACAATATAAATTCAACCCTAGACTAGACCATACCTGTTCTATTTCAAGGTAAATTTCTGATCAGGTTTATTGTTAAAGGAGATTAGTAGAATGTGAGGTGGTTTTTGTTCAGCCGGGGCGTTGTGAGTAAGAGGAGTGAATATGCATGAGTGATGTGAGCGGACCCACAGGGTATCAGCTCATTGTAACCCCTTTTCCCTCAAGGGCTGGTTCCGTGCTGGACCAGTTTGGAACCAGTTTGGTCAGTGGAAACACAAAGAACCGGTGCAAACTCTGGCTCTATCCCCGAAACAGCACTGGAACCAGTTTGGTGGAAAAGGGCCCTTCATGAGGTGGAGCTGGTGGAGGGTTGGAGCTATGATTGTTACAGCTTAACATTGTAAGATCAGCATTACTACTGGGGTGGGAGGTGAACCGCTAACAGTTAAAAGCAGTTTCTCCACCGGGGAAAGTCCATTTATCTTCAGAATAATTAAGAACGGCTTCCTTGTTCCTGTAGTAATAAAGTATGCTCGCAGTATGATGATTCCATCCCCATGTTTCATTGTGTGAGAAATATTGCAGTTTGCTGATACGCTAAAAAAATGTCTGTCTTGGTCCCGTTTAACATCAGCATCTTCTTTAAAATATCTGCTCTGATGTGCTGGAAAAAGGAATTGCTTTGGCTTTATTTCAGAAACATCCTTGATCTCTTGCTTCTATTCTACTAAGATGAGACGCGTGGAGATCTTCTAAATGTCTTTCACAGTGATGACCACACTTCCCCAATCCACTAATTGCAGGAAAAATTGTTTAAGTGCGTCAATATTTTCTCTTTTTTTATCGTGGTAAATGAAAAGCTCTCAACATTTTTTTAAAATAAAATTAAACTTATGAACTGCTATGAAAAAACTTTCAGTTGAATAAAAATGTGACACTTGTGCTAAGATTTAGCTTATAGACTATTCTTCAAATAGTTAACGTTAATATTTTTTATTTATTTAAGACTTTTAAATTAGTCATGTTTCCTCTGCTCACATTCTCCTCCCTTGACGCGGTGCAGGAAATTGTGTTATAGTTCTACAGTAAACAGCTTAAATGAATCTTCTGTACTTTCTGACCAAAGTCAATCAGGCCAAACCAGAAACTCTAAAACTGAAATAATGAATAAAAGGTCTGTTCCAAAGAATCACTTCCTGAAGTTCATCAGTTTAGATGTGTGTGCAATAAGACATTTGATCTTGCTGAGAGCACTATATTATATTTTAACACATGATGTGCATGGCTAAATTTAACATTTATCGCTCAATGTTATTTAGCTATTTTGCACTGTAGTAATAGCATATTTAATAGTTTTGATTAGCACTTTATGGTAAGTAAATCCTTCTCTGCTTGACAGATTTACCAGCTCTTCTGGGAAACTAGAATTGCTGGATTCATAAAGTAACTCACATTTAGCTTAATGGATACAATTGTGCATCGTTGCAGTTCTTTTGTTCGAAAAATAAAATAAAACATTAAATTACACAAAATTTCACTAATAGAGTCTGTGGTTGCTATATGAGATATGTGAAAATGTTTAAGGGGCACTCTTCTGTATATGTGTCTTTTTTGTTCTCCTTATTCTGGCAATATTTCAACCAAATAAAACCAAACGTAAGGGAGGCTGAGTGCTATTATTTCAGGATCAGATGCCATTCTGATCTCCTCTATCAGGTCACTGCATATTATTGGCTCAAGTGCTACTTGCCCAACTCTTCCCACAACACAACGCAGGATACATGCAACTTGACTCTGCTGAAGCGGAAAGTAACTTCATTACACAAGATTCACTGAGAACCACATGACGTCCATCATGACAAATTAGTGGAAACTGTGTGTGTGTGTGTGTGTTTGCCGAGATGTTTTTAAGCCCTCGGTTAAGGAAGTTCATTGGAAATCTAAGATTTCTGAAAACATTACAGGCATATTATGTTTGGCCACAATGCATTTGAAAAAGTCCCTGTTTAAAAACGGACGACATTGAAAAATAATAGCGCCTGTTCTAAAAGCAACATAGACAGCTAGGAAGAATCATAGAAGAGTCCTAGATTTTTGCACACTATTATTTCATATTAAACTGGGATTCAAAATACAGTAAACATATCTAAGTTAATTTGAAGTGTATTTTATTAAACCTTAAAACTACACATACAGTAGTTATTAGCTGTCAGTATCTTACCTGAAATCATTCTCCAGATCACCTCAGTTTGGAAAAATACATGTTAAGATGTCATATAAAGTTATGTTATGAGCAACTTGTTTTAGGTAAAAAAAAAAAACATTCTACATAAAAAATTCTATCTAATGCTTTTCAGTCCAAAGCCATAACAAAACAATAATTCACTCTTTTTTTAGGGGCGACTTATTGTACCAGCACACCAATGATGATAACCAGAACACTTTTTTGGGCAAAGTTGTTCTCTCCAAGAAAGGAATACAGTAGTTTTACAAAGCTGCTAAATGGTTTGAACATGTCTTCTAAAACATGAAATGAAACAGTGACTCACCACAAATCACGACAGGAAGCAGTAAAAGCTGGAGGAAATAGAAGTCTAACACTAGCTAGCATAATCATATACACGTTTTTAATGAAGTTCTAAATAATCGTGCCTGCTTAAAAACCAATGTCTGGGTCTGAATTGATGGGTCTGTTTAATCTTGACCAAATTCTATAGAGAGGATGCTATACGTATTGCATTAGTACAAACAAACTGCATAGCTGCAAGCTAACTATTAAGCTCCAAGCCTAACATTTAGGTAATATGCAAACCTTTTGACAAAACTAAGTGGAATACCAACATAAACAGCTTTATTTAAATTGTGCTGGTGAGACTGAATTGCTTCAATGGTGTTGCAATCACAGTTGCTGTAAATCTATTGATAAATGTCTTTATAGCTGTTAAATAAATCTGTTTCCCCAAAATATGTCATGGGCAACAAATGAAGAGATTATATTTCACAAACATGAGATCACACATAATTTTATGCCACATTTTATTTTGGTAGTACAATTCTGTTTATCAAGTAGGGAATTTGCAAATTACCTTTATACAGTGGCTTGCATAACTATTCATACCCATTGAAATTCTTCATATTCCGTAAGATTACAACCAAAACAATGAATATAATTTAATAACATTTTTTTATGAACGATCAACGCAAAGTGGTATACAATTGTGAAGTGGAAAGAAGATTATACCCACAGCACTTTTGATGAATTTACAGCCCCAATTCTTTTGGACTATATTTCTACCAGCTTTGCATCTAATGACTGGATTTTGGGCTTTAGGACTAAACATTGTAAACCTGGATGTGATAAAATATGAAACGTTAAGGAAGGATGAACACTGTAAGCCACTGTGTTTACCTCTTAGCTAAATATTTAGTTTTGGAAAATATAACTAAAGAACTGAAAAATGAACCCAATTGTATGCCAGGCCAAGTAACCCAAACGCATCTGAGTTTGTAACTACCCAAATGACCTTTCATATACTTGTTATGTATATTGTCATCCTTACATTAGGTAATCATAGTTCCAGATAAAATGAATGAGAAATAAGAAAGTTTGTTTTTTCTCCAAATAAATTATTTCCAGTAGAACTTTAACAACCTAAGTGTGATTAAGCTTTTAGCCATTAAATCAAAAATATTCACCTAATAATTGTAAAGTTGAAATGACTTATAAATAGTTAACTATTTAAAAGTCATTCCTGGTTTAGTAATTACTTACAAATCAATCATTATCTTAACATTGACATGATGTATTTTACTATACATCACCAACAAGAGCTGATTGGCACCATTTGTCCGCTTATCAGATAATTCAATTTAAGGAATTTTGTCAAAAGTAGTGAAACCCTATTGTAAATATTTCTCCCATGATCAATTCTAGACTGGAGGAATATGGGAGTCTACTGATTGCTATGCTGTGCTGATGTGAAAACTTGCCAGACTGAAAGACTCGGTCACTTAATCCAAACCTCCATCTTTCTTAGTCCATCTCTCAGTTACTTTCACAGTAGGTTAGCAGGATCAACCCCAGCCTGAATCAACCTGTTTTTCTTAATTGACAAAGGTACCAATAAAAGAAGTTGGGACAAACTAATGGCTTTACATATTTTATTAAAAAACTTAAAGAATATTTCCATCTCTGTGCTGCGCAATTGGAATTCTGTTGCTTGCAATGCAGCATCATCCGGTGGAGAAAGGGAAGCTGACAGGATGATGGAAAGAGCTAACTATGTTTCAATCCAAAATCAAAAATGCTTTAGACTTTACAGTTTAGAGTTTCATCTTTTAGCAGTTTTCGTCGATTGTGTTTGTGTGACTGCTTTGCAACATTTACAAATCAACATTAATTCACTGAACTAGTATCCAGATTTTAAAACAACTAAAGCACACTTCTGTAGGAGCAACACCCTTAAAGCAAGTGACACATACAGTACACATGTAGTATTTTTTCTGTTTGTAGGATCTTTCCATTTACTTCCCCTCATTTTTCATACATTTGTATAGTTTACCCTTGATCCCAACCCAACAATCGCCACGTGGAAAAGGCTTTGGTCCCCATGATGACCAGTCGAGCCCCAAAATCATACTATTCGTCAAAAAATTGTCCCCACAATCCCACAAATACATGTCTACCAACAGAGATACACACACACGTTTTTATTACTACCCATATTAAGAGTTTGTATTCACTTCCATCCATTTAAATAACTGCTTTTATGCCTAACCTGAACATTTACCCTAACCCTACCCATTAGCAATATATTCACAACCGTAGGCTCAACAGAAGTGAAATTCACACCACACCTCTAAAACTGACCTTTAATCTTAAA
>JAVLVB010000474.1:69806-98261 GCA_032876305.1 Orestias chungarensis
ATATATATATATATATATATATATATATATATATATATATATATATATATATATATATATATATATATATATATATATATATATATATATTTTAGAGATGCATGATATATCTGCATTAATATCGGTATCAGCCGATGTAATTTTTTCATATCGGCATCAGTCCGATGAGTGCAATTGGGACGATACCCACAACCGACGTCCTTCTTGTTGCCGTTGCTGCTTGTGAAGAGGAGAACACAAAAGTCAGCAGTGTTGGCGTTTTTTACGGTATCAAAAGAAGACACTCGAAAAGCAATATGCAACACCTACAAACTTAATTTCTCATTTGAAAAACCGCCACCCAGAACTACACAAACAATTGCAGGAGGCAAACGCTGCTAACGCTAGCCAGCAGAAAATATTGTAGATCCGTAAGGATCAGTCATCTTTGAAGTAGCTTGCAAGCTCTAAAAGTGATGGCATCCCTGCTCTAATCATTATACATTTAAATTCATCCTACTTAAGCTTATATACTGCAGCTCTTTAGTGAACACTCCCAAGCTCTACAGCCTTCCAACGTGGGCCTCATGTCAGGTCCCACAGCAAGGGCCTGCCTCCAGCCCTCAAGCCTCTGGTCCATCACTGGTAGTCTGGTTTTAGGCTCCGCCCTTGCATCCTTCATCCTCCAGAGACTCAGCTCCTCCACTGTTGGTCTTGAGAGATTATAGAACAAAGACCCCATGACACCCAGCACCTAAAATCACTAAAGTTGTCTTCTCGCAGGTTCCCGGATTGGTTCCTGTGCCTCCGCTGCCAGGCCTACTCGCTTCCTGAGCGGTCACCACAGGCCTTTCCGATTCCTGCGTCACCTGATCTCTATGGGTTCTACCCTCCTAACAACCGGCCACCTAAATTTCATGGGTTACAATGTCTGCCTGGCCTCCTAAATAAACTATTGACATATTACCACCTGGTTGCCTGCCGGAAATTTTAGCTGCTGAATTTCCAAAAACATTTGCTTTCAGCTGGGTTGGGTTGTTTTTTCGTTATTTTAATGTCAGTGGGCCCTGACAATATTCCAGTCTTTGGATGTGTAAGGTTGGTAAAATACAAAATGTGAAAACAATTAATAGGGTGTAAATACTTTTTGCAATGCACACTAAAATCCACAAAGAGAGAACTATAACATTGACGAACCCCTGAGTCGAGTCTCAGTAGAAAAAATGCAGATATTCCTTATGGCTGAAATTACTTACATCAGATCTGAAGACTCTGGAACCAATGCGACAGTAAATCTCAATAGCAAAAAAAACCTCAATCTAAATGCAAAAATCCATTCTGTTTCATAATGAATTACTGGTCAAAGAGTAATTTTGATGAGATCCTAGATTGTGGATTTGAATGAATATTCTAAGAGGTCCAGAGGCAATCAGCTTTTCATTTCTGATGCTGGTATACTTCATCACTCAGTCCTACACAGTCACATTCTGTTTTACAAGATATTGCTTTTTTTGCTTTAATTTCTTAAAGCAAGTTGTTTTTCTGCAGCTTTTTTCATTGTTAACTTCATCCCATTTGTTTTCTAGGGCACTGTCAACATGTAACTGACAGTGTGCTGTCATCCTTATATCATTTCTGTCACTACGTGGTCCCTTTGGAATGTGAACAAATGCTAACCTTAACAAATGTATTCACACCCTGTAGCATAAAATTGCTGCAGAATCATAACATCATACATTTTATTATAGTATTTACACAGTCTGGAGTCCATAAGAGTATATTCTAGCATAAGTAACACAGAACAACATTTCAAAGAAGGTTTGTCTGTGTACAAATTCTAAACAACACGGATAATGACTGAAATCAGGTTTGGTTAGCACAATAAGAATACAATTTTGCATTTCAGTTTAGTTCTTGCAAAATGCTTTCCGATTTTGTTCTTGTGATCAGCATGAGTCTCGTATGTTTTAAGAAACAACAAATTTGAAACAGCAATTCAGTTAAAGCTACCCGGTACTCCTCCCAACATTCGTGGAGCATAAGCAATCTAAACCTCCAGTACAACCACAAGCTCCCATTAGTTGCTAATTAAACAGCAGCATTTGACTTTCAACATTTAAGTCAATGGATGGAAGATCTTCAGATATTGGTGGTCATTACTACTAGAAATGGTGAGTACATTAAGCTCTGCCTAAACAGTCCCTCAGGCTTTAAGCCTAATGAGGAAGTGAGGAAGGGGAAAATAAGGCCTGGTTCACACGACAAGATTTTTAGACCAATTTGTGTCCATTCTTAAAAACACTCCCATTACAAAGCTAGCCCTAAAGATATCCTTATGAGATATTCCTGCTGTGTATAGTGTGTTAAGCGTGATCTGCTCTGCTTAGATGGATAATAGCACTGCTTTGATATTGAGTTGGGGATTATATAACATGTACGATTGTAAGCTATGTAAGTTTTATTTGCTAAGGTATAGCAAGATAACAGCACGCATTGTACGGGTCGGGTGGGTGGGGACATTAGTGATATACGTCATCGCGTAAATTTTATTTCCGGATTGACAGCCAGTTATTTTTCACTACCTGGTCATTTTATATGGGATTTTCCAATGAAATTTTTCTCCTGAAAAGATCCTCTCCTATACCTTTAATGCATAGTAAAATATATTTGAACTAATGAAAAAAGGATTTTGGTCCCAACCATGTGCGGATGTTTAATTAACCACAGGTGACTGCTGTCTGACCCTTGTGAATAGGTTATCTCTACCTCCATCTCTCGTGTTTTCCAAACTTTGTATTAGATTTTGAACAATCATTTATGACCTTATTTTTTTAATATATTCAAAAAGTCATCATATCACATGAAAATGGACTTGAATGTTGGCTAACGTCTGCTAAGCCGATTACCCATTAAGAAACAGGTGTGAGGCATTGTTTTCACCAATCACTAGGTCATGTTAGAAGGGGGGATCAAATATTTACTGCATTCAGTCGTATTTCATAAGCATTATTGCTTGGGCCATTTTTTTTTGTTTGTTTTCATTTAGTTTGTCCACACGAGGAGCCCGGGTATCAATGAAAACAAATGATTTTCTATGGATTTTGCTGTTTCATCCACACAAAAAAAAGTCTGTTCTACATCAATAAGTATGATCATAAGTGAAAACTTCAACCAAAGTGGAGATTTTTTGTTTTGTATAAAACTAAAGCCATCACATTGATGCTGGTTTTTCCATTGGTTCATTTTTAGCTTGCCTGTTTTTGCAAGACAAAAAGCTTCAATATGTTTAATTACAGAGGACATGTCATGTTGCATTCCTAACAGGAATTCATGGTTGTTTTGAAAGATTCTGTTACTGCTGTCGTGTATTGCCCTGTATACATTTGGCATGTTTAAAATGTTTGTATAAATGAAAACTTTTCTGAAAGAGAGTCCATGTTTACAATAATGAGCAAGACATAGTTACTAGTTTTTTTTTTCTAACAAAATTTTTTCCTTATACACTGTTTGAAGATGTCTTTACAATAGATGGATGGCTATTATTATTAGTGCATGGTATCATATAAAAACACAATGAAGTCATTTGTTGTTTATTTTTAGAGGATTCGTAGTTTTGCGCATTATTATATGGTTTTAATCATTAGCAAATATGTTTTTTGGCTCTTCCCGTTTCAGATTATTTGATACAGGAACTGATAAGTAAGAAGCTCAGGTCAGGTCAACTTTACTTGTATATCGCAGTTTAGCATCAAGGCAGTTGTAAGTGTTTTACATGACCAAAACATGATGGAGAAGCATTAAACGGTGTCATCAAAATTATTACGAACAATCAGTATCTTACAGAAGCATAACATTTTGTTTGTAGGGGGTGCTGTAACGTAGCAAGTGTTTAGGCACCCCAGTATGGCTGCCATGAAATATTCAACGATAACTCAAACATACATGAATGAGCCAAAAAAATAAATAAAATGTTTTTAAACAACTTATTTAACTCAACTCGACATTGTCAAATGCCAAATAGTGTCACAACAGCTTTAAAAAAAGAATAAAACACAAATTTTCATGAATTTTGAAAACAATAGCATATATTCAAAGACAGTGTTCTAAAAGCACATCAAATGTAAATTTCAATAAAAAAACATGTAATTAGCTAAATTTTTATTGTATACTGTAAACAGATTTTGTGTACATGTAAGGTTTCCACAAGGGACAGTTCTGTGAGCTTTCATTTCCTTAAAGCCTCATTGTACTGAATCAACATCACTTTTAAGTTCTTGAGTCATCCTCCTGTATAATGGGAATCCCAGAGCGTCCACATGAACTCTCTGTTACACTTAATTTCCTTCCAGCCAAGCCAGTTTAGCGTGTCCCCATCACTGATTGCCAATCCCAAAGGCTCCACTGGACATTTGATACTCAAAGAGGTTGATTCTGCGGTAACGCCAAGTCTTTGATCTGACAGCCAAGACAGCTTTGATACGTGCTTATCAGAGAAAACAAGGTTCCTCGCTCTTCCCCTGTCTGATATGCCTCCTTTATTTCTCGGTTTCATCCAAACCTGGCACATTCACTCCTCTGCTTTCTTGTCTTCTTAGTTCTTCATCACTTTCTTCCTTTGGGTATCCTACCTGTGTCCTCTCTCCCACCACCACCTTATACATGACTTTCTCTTATCTCTTCCTCTCTCTTTGCTTTTTAAAATATCTCAATTCTCTCTCAAGTCAAACTCTTGCAATTATAGACCTGCTTATCACCCCATCACCTGTACAGTTTTACACAGATTTTCACACTCATATACACCTAGGATTAAAGTTTGCTTGATTATCTCCACTAGGAAATAGGAGATGTGCAAAGGGGAAACAAAACTTTTGGTTCTGAGTGTAATTTAAAACAGATTTCTATTTTTATATTGCCTTAAAGTACTTTTTTGATTTCTATTGTAAAAGTATTTTCCTCCCTTCTGTTTCAGTATACTACTATGCTAGTCCTGTACTCAAATAGAACAGGTCTGACCATGTGAAGTAGATCAAAACATCCTAAAAGGTAACATATTAGTCATATAATATAATAATGTAATATAATAGTAATAGTAATGTAATATAAAATTTACAATCATTTACATTTATTAGTCATGACTGACACATTAAGCCATTTTATAGGCTCTAAAAACTGCAGTCAGATCAAACATCTATAAACAGGAAACAACCATACAACCAGTTTATAGAAATAGAAAAATAGCAAACATCCAAACAAATGTTTTCCAAACGTCATAAAAAACAATGCATTTAGATTTTTCAAGTTAATTAAGCTATTTGGAGCTAATGATGAAAATGCTATATTTTTACAGTCAAAATGAATAAATAATAGAAAACTGTTTATTCTTCAATTTAAAAAAAGCGTGCCGCATCTGGGCCATATATTATAGCAATTTATTAGCGATTTACATAAAATGGGTCACATTAACTGGGAACTATTGAAGAAAATTTTATATATTTACATAAAAAATAATTTTGGATCAGTCGAACAATTTAGAAGAACAATTTAGCATTGATTTTTATTACGTGGGTCCCTTGACCTGGTAGCTATTGAAATATCTCTCCCCCCTTCATAGAGTCGTCAACCGTTCATTTCTACTGGACATAAACTCACTCTCCTCCCCAGAGCGGTTCCCCACCATGCCATTACTACCCGGTTCATCTGCATAGTCAATACTATCTTTGTAAAAATTAATATTTATTTTACTGATTTCATCTCTCCTGATAGTTCTTCTGCATGTGGATGAGATGCTTACATAAAACCATGATACATTTTAATAATAGACATAATATTAACAATAATAGCGTGTGGGAATCAGGAACAGAGTCCGACAAGACCTTATGAAGGACTGATCAGGTGAAACTCATTTGGGATAATGAGGCAGTTCAGTTGAATTGCATTACTGAAGATTACTGGTTCTCTCATAAAAGCAAAACTCAAAGAACAATAAGGCAACTAATAAAGCAAGATCTAAGCTGAAAACCGAAGTTCAAACACTTGTCTTCGGCCTTTTTTATAGGGGTCATTTGCATTTAACATCTTGACTATGTAAGCTTGATATTTGACCACTCTATGCTGTAAAAGTTTACCAAAGCCATCAGATTCTGAGGACATCTCCTGCCCCACTCTAGGTCACTCCATAGATTTCTTATGAAGTCTGGCTTGGCCTTTGCCCGATATGAGTTTCCTTTGTTTCTAGCCATTGTTTTAGTGATTTTGAGATGCATTCTGACAGGGATGTTGAAAAATGTCTTATTTTCATCTTTCTTGCTGACACAATTGCTCATTATTTAACTCACCTCGACCAGGTCAAAGGCCAACTTTTCAAACTGTGTCCAAACCTTGGGTTTGATCAGATTTGATTAAATTCTTTTACCAGGTTGAGAAACCCAATCACTACTTTTGAGACCATACAAAAGTGTTTAAAGATAATGGTTGGGTAAATACTTATATTGTTATTTGTTGTAAATAATACCCCTAGCTCTGTTTTGGATTGACAGACTAAACCAATATGTAAGAATTATCCCAAAACTCAAGCCTGTCCTGCACTTTTTAAACAATGGCATGCAATAACCCACTTTCTGTTTGTACTGGACAACAGGCAATTCTTTTTGTACCACAGTAATACAATATAACTTCAAACACCTTCATCCTGTGTATGAGACTGCTTAAGAATGTTTTTCTGTAGATAGAGACAGACAATTAGCCATCAATATGCCTTCATTTAAACTGGCTCTCCAGTTTTTTTTGATGTATTCAGATGAGCACATGTGTAACTCTACCTTTGCCTGTGGACAGAGAGAACAGCCAACACAAAGCAAATTATGGCATTATTCTGCTTTAAAATTGTCTGTTTTCAAAAATACAGAAAGCCACAAGAAATGTTCCTGTACTTACCATGCACCTAACACTTGGAATTTGCCACAACAAAGCCTTGAATTGATGTTATTGATTCCTTAGGTTCAATTTCATGTTTTAATCATCCCTCCTATTGATTTCCAGCGTAATTGTCATGGAACTTTGGCTGTTTTGTGCTGGTCTTGTTTGTTTCTTCACTCTGTATGAATTACAATGCATTGTAACTCTAATGTAACTGCCTTGGAAACACCTAATAAAAGGATTCTCCTGCATTGGGTTTCTCCAAGAATTAAGTAATAATAATGTATGACAATGATAACAGCCAAGGTATCAACGAAATCCGGTGAGCTTTACTACATGTAGTAGTTTGCTGATGTGTCATATTGTATGGTGCAGATTTTTGACAGCACATCAACTCAACATTGTTTTAGTGGAAAACCACAATTCAGCATCTGGTAAAATGTTTGTTGAAATAGGAAATGCCAGAGCAAAAAAAACTCATTATTGACCGGGATTCATAAATGCTGAAAAATGAATGGGTCACCATTCAAATGTGTTTCAAAGATACACTGGAACACATTAGCAGAGAACCATGGGATATTTGTGTCTCGTTTCTGCAAAAAATAAAATAAAATAAAATACCTAAAAGACTCTCCTCTGTTTGGCTGGTACAGTAAGTTACGCGGCAGTCGTGTGAGGGGATAATGCTTTATGCTGATAGATTGCAGCTCACAGCAGTAACAGTGCAAAATGTTCTCGGTGCTTTTCACACGATGTACTCTGAAGGATCGCCTACCAGGAGGCTCAGACTTTCACACATTAAAATAGGATTCTGGATAGCTGTAACTGCTGTGTCCTGTTTTAACATTATTTCTTTTAAATTCTTTCACTCTTGCTCGGCTACGACAGCTAAGTGTATATATACGAATAAGCACAGACTTGAATGCATGTAATGTACAGCTTGCATATTTTTTTTGTTTGGTTGACTGCATGATTTGATTGTCATATTCAACTATTTATCTAAAGAAAAGTTCTTTATTGTGTTGTACTGTTTTTTGTGAATCAATCAGAAATTAGTTTTTTCATACCTTTCATATACTGTATAAGGTTCCTAACACTTTTACATTTTCTGATTTTACTTTCCATATTTGGTGTAATTAAAAAATATAAACTATTTGTACATTTAAGATGAGTAAATAGGTACATGGGTAGAGATGCGATCAGCTGGTCCCCGTCGCAACCAATCGTCATACTGAGGTAGAGGCATTAATCTTCATTAGATTAAAAGTGTCTGTATAGCTAAACCTAAGATTAGGTAAAGCAGTCACTGGGTAAATGATGCATAAAACTATAAATAAATGAATAACTGACTGTTACAAAAAAGACCATCCAGAGCCATGGTCTTAACAGGCTCCTTGCCGCGCTTGCAGGGATGCATTTAGGCAAGGCAAGGCAAGGCAAGTTTATTTGTATAACACATTTTCGTGTACAAGACAATTCGAAGTGCTCTACATAGGAAAAAAGATCAGAAAATGAAACAATAAAATCAGCTTTGAATTTAAAAGAAATAAAATTAAAATAAAATAATAATAATAGTAATAATATTCTCAGTTGCTATATGCACAGTTAAATAAGGCTGTTTTAAGCCTGGATTGAAACAACAGCAGAGTTGAAACCTGTCTCACCGCTTCAGGAAGACTTTTCCAGATTTTAGGAGCATAAAACTGGAATGAAGCCTCCCCTTGTTTGGTCCTGACTCTGGGCATCAGCAGGAGGCCACTACCTGAGGTTCTCAGAGTCCTGGCTGGTTCATATGGCTCTAACATGTCAGATATGTACTTTGGGGCTAAACCATGAAGAGATTTGTACACAAGCAAGGCTGTTTTAAAGTCTATTCATTGAGTGACAGGAAGCCAGTGCAGAGACTTGAGCACTGGACTAATGTGGTCATATTTCCTGGTTTTGGTCAGAACTCGAGCAGCAGCATTCAGGATGTTCTGAAGCTGTCTTAAGGCCCGTTTAGAAAGCCCAGTGAGCAGGCCGTTACAGTAGTCTAACCTGCTAGAGATAAAAGCATGGATAAGTCTTTCTGGGGCTGGTTTAGAGACTATTCCTCTGATTCTGGCAATATTTTTAAGATGGTAAAAGGCTGCTGATGTTACCGATTTAATGTGGCTGTTGAAGTTCAGGTAAGAATCGAGTATCACTCGAAGATTTTTGACCTGATGTTTAGGTTCCAGAGAGAGCGTCAGAAGGTAATTGATGACACTTTCTCTTAGTTTCTGTGGGCCACAGACAATTATTTCAGTTTTGTCTGAGTTTAACTGGAGGAAGTTTTTCTACATCCACAGACTGATCTGTTCAATACAGTGACACAACAAATCAACAGTATATAGTCATTCCTTTATATCTCTGATTCTATTAATTGGCTTTCAGACTTTGTTTTTTTATTTAGTAGTTTTAATTTTTACTAATTAGTTTAATCTCCATATGTTTTTCTCTTTAACGTCGCTTTCTATTGAAGTGAAGGTCCTATTAAAGAAATGGTGCTACATCTAAAAACAAATGAAAAACATTATTATATGAGATAAAAATCTAAACAATTTTCATACAATATGAACATTTTAGTTATTTTGCTTTTGTGGCTCTAAGCAAATTAGTTTAAATGCACCAAAGGCGAAAAATGACTCAGGGTTCTAAAGACTGTCGATCTCTGTAGACAGAGACAGATCACTGTTAGAACAAATATTTTAATAAAAATAATATCCTTTAAACTGAACAAACAATATCCTCTTTTAATTTTTATCTACGTAAAATGTATGTAGAGCAGGAAATGATTTTGTTTTTTGTTGTTTAAAACTCAAGACTGCATTAGGAATATGTAACAATAAAATCAGTTACTTTTCCATTTAATGTACGTAATGCTTTAAGTTCCTTCCTTTGCTTCATACTTCTTATGTCTATGAATGTCAAGACATAGGTTCAGAGTTTATTAGTCTAGTCTTGAAAAGGAATTGTATGTGGTGTGAAAAGTCATTTAGCAAAGTAAGAGCTTAATTTGCTCTTATAAAATATGTTTATACTATATATAATTTGTTTGTTGTATAAAATTTAAATCTGAGTATAAAGGAGCTGAATGCTTTTGCACACTATTTATTTTTATACTGCTATATTAATAAATAAAATGTAAAGTACAGGTTTGTGGCTGGAATGTCTCAACAAATGAAAAAGTCTTAGGAGCATTATTACTTTTGTAAGATTTTCTTGAGCCAGTTTTAAACAAAATTACCTTTTGGGGAAAAAGTTTCAAGTATGAGCTACAAATCCTGTTTCAAGGAGTTTGAGGAGGACTTATGTGTCTCAGTGACGGTTTGTCACAGTAGGGAATGTTATTTTTGTTTAACACCTTTCTTTTTGGATCCAAACCAGTAATCTTGTTAGTTCCCTGCAGACGAAAGATCTGAACCCAGATCTTCAAAAAAATACAAATTTTAGGTTTTAAGTCAATGAAATCCATCACAAAATGAATTATATGGAGTGGCATTCGAGATTTCTTCTGGACTTTGTTCTTTAAGAACTAAATATCACTAATCATATCACAGTGAGAGGCTTTATTTCCAACCCTAGTTGACGAGCACTACTGTTCTGGGGGTATTAGATACAACCCTGGTTCGACACAGTTGAATCAAATCATTGGCTCGCTTCCTGGCTTCTAGCAAGCAGCTGTGTTGGAGCAGGGACACATCTAATACCTGCAGGACAGTAGCTCTCAAGGACAAGGGTCGGACACCCCTTACACAGATACTGTGAAAGGTGAAAATATTGGGGTTTTTTTTAGCTATTTTGTGTTTCGTTACCTTGAGCTATCTCTATAGTAAGCTTTTATTTTTATGACTTTCTTCTATCCAATTAGCATCACTTAATGCTACTTCTACTAATCTTACATTTTCTCAGTAGAAGCTAAACCTGGATTGGCGTTCTGTTACCTGTGACCACTTCCTGGAGTAAGATGTTGAGATAGCTAAAGAGGGACAACGTCAACTTACTGGCAGCCCCATCCCAGTCAGTGCTGGAAGGACCTCAACGTTCTCACCCTCGTGTGCTATTATTTTTTCGTTTTACTTAGAAAAGTAGACCTACCAAACTTCTACTGATTCTTTGTGTGTTTTCTGTTTTCTTAAACCTCATTCTGAAGTGACGGATGGTCACTCATTCTAAACCAGGTTCTGGTTCTGCCGGAGGTTACTTCTGGTTAAGGGGAAGTTTTTCCTTTCCACTGTCACTACATACATATCCAGTATTTTGGATTGCTGTAGGGTCAACAATATAAGCTATTGTCTACTGTCTCTGACTGCTGGTCCAGGAGGAGTTAATGCTGAAAGCAAATGACTTGATGCAATTTGTTGGTTTTCCTTGAATAAAAAAAAAACATTTTAAGCTAATATAAATATAAAGTAACTTGGGTATGTGTTGATAACTGAGATGAACAGGAATTTATGAATGATTTGATTGCAATTGTAATTCTCTTTTTAAGTTTCTTAACATGACATATGTTGTGAATTGGTGCTATACAAATGGTTTGAATTGAATTGAATAGTATATCTAGCAAGAGGTGAGGCACACCTAGACAGTTCGCCAGTCCACCGGAGGGCAACTCAGAGACAGATAAAACATGGAATCAAATCCCTGTACCAGCTCAACTGGGTCTTCATGATGTGGCTGAGCCGTGATTTTACCTATTAAAATACTTCTGTATGCTTTGATCATATAGCTGATTTAAATCTGAATTTGATTTACCCATTTAATAACTCAAGTTATACATTTAGGCAGCACAGTACAAAGAGTTGGTTCATTTAAATTATAGATTCCGTTTCACAATTTGCACCTTTTTTTAGCATTAGCATTCAACACATGGTCAACTAGTTTTCATTGGGAACAAAAAAATGTCTGGAGTATTTAATTCCCAAAAGACTGTGTGGATGCAATATTTGTAATAAAAAAAAAGTTGGGGGGGTGGGGGGGTCTGTATTAGGAACACCTTAGAATCTGGAATGTAATAAACCACTCTGATTATAGACTTTTCAAATTCTTTCTCCCTGGAAAAAATACTGCCAATGTTATGTTTCTTGTTGAGCCTATTTTATACATTGTTTGGTGTCTTGACCATATATTAGCTGTTATTGTTTGGAGTAAGAACAAAGATGTACTGCTTGAGGTTAAAATTACCTGTTGCCTTCCTTTGTGCTGTCCCGGATATACATTAAACTAATTAGAAGATGAGCTTCACCCTGAGACTTGGGTCTCTGTGCTCGTATATGATTGTACTCAGAACATAATTGATTACTGATGTATGTACAGTGTCCACCATTACTTTTTATCCGTATTACAGTAGTCTCCCACTTTCATGGATCATATCACCACAAATGAACAATATTACCACAGTCCTTCATCCACCATACAGAGGCGTATTTATGGGGCAATAAAAGCTGATGAAACAGTCCTTCACACACACATCATGTCACACTCAAAGTCGGCCTCAAGTAGACATTAAATCCATCCAAGTGTACAGCTCCCCCCTCAACACACTGGAGACAGATGTTCTTTGTGATATTACCTCGGTTTCTTTAATGCATACAAATCTCAAATACACAGGCAAAAAAAAAAAAAATCTTGCTGGGAAGGCCACTAACACATTTTTCCATTGGAACAAGGATTAACGTTTCGGTCCAAAACTGTACAACAGATCCTGAATGCTGGCTTTGACCAGAGTGACAAAGAGAGAGAATTGCGCCGTGGTGATAAAAAAATAGGAGATAAAGACAGAGAGTAAAACACAGAGGGATAGACTGTGTTTGTCTGCTTCTGTGATCGGGACACTTACGGGAATGGTCTAATTACGTTTTGGAAGCTCAGGCCAAAATGGATGGGGGGGATGGGGGGCTGGCGAGCAGCTTCAATGACTCTTTGGCTGGCATGCTGCATGGAAGGATAGATTGAGGGTTGGATGGATGAGTGCCCTTTTCAAAGCCTTTAGTCACTCTCAGCTCTGTTCCTTCCAACTTTGTGACACTTTACATTCAAAACACTGCTGACTACGTCAACATGTTACATGAGGTACTAACAACGATCGGATCCTTAACTTCCCTGTTAAGCATCTGATCATTGCACGGACGCAATGTTTTTTGTGGGGGGACAGAGGGGAAGTGTCCCCTGCACTTTTTTAAATTTCCGATTTGGTCCCCTCAACTTTTTACTGTCCAAAAACAGGAAAATTGTCAGTACTAGGAAAAGGCGGGAAACAACCGCTCAAGCTGAAGCCCGCTTCACTGAGTTTAGACCCCCCACCAGCACTTGATTGGCTCTCTGTTGTTTGGATCTCTTGTGTGATTGGCTGTCTCCACCGTCACTCATTAGAGTCAGCGCCATAGAGAGAGAGTTTGGACACTCCCATTGACTTCCATAGAAAGAAGCATGGAGCTGCTAATAGCTCCAAACACCAGCAATTCCAGCATTGGACGTAGTGCATTCTCTTCTTGTTTATTTATATAGCGCCAATTTACAACAGGTGTCGTCTCAAGGCACTTTACAAAAAATCAATTAAAATCAAGGATACATTCTAACAAATCAATTTGAAAAAGTTTCCAATCTAAGGAACCCCAGCAGATTGCATCGAGTCATTGACTTGCAGCATTCACTCCTCTGGAATCAGCAGGCAGAAACAATGGCTTGTGGTATCAGAAGTGTTTTCTATGGTAAGTTGATAAAAGTACAACTTTTGTTTGCTGTTGTGAAGCGTTAGCTGACTGTTCCGTATCGCAGTAATATTTTATATTGCCAGTTGTGTTTTAGCTGCTCATTACAAGCTTGCCGGGTTTAGACGGGTTTTAAATTTAGTTTAGACTGTTTTAAAATTTCCATCACAACTTATGTTCTGAACTTAAATAATTTTCACATATTTTTTCAGCCAGTCACGCCCGCGTTGGCCTCTACCAGCAGCTGCGCTGGCTGGTCCGCGTGGACGTGTTCGGTGCGGCAGGGGTGGCAGCAGCGTGGCGCCCCTTCTGCGCCCCTACCTGCTCTACCTGGCGCTGGAGAACTCGCTGCACATGGACAACATCACGGAGAAGCTGAGGAACGCCATGCTGGCCGGGGAGTGTGTATGTGTGCGTCTTAGCGTAGTAATGAAATAGTATAGTAGTTGTAGTTAATAGTAAAAGTGTTTCTTTATTTTAAAGCTTGTTTTGCATTTAACTTTATTTTTTTTGCATTTTAAATATTTTACAACTAATTGTTTGGTCATTAAATTTTTGCACAATTAAGTTATTTTGTCATGTAATCTGATTTCAACGTTTCATCGTTTTCCCACCAGAACCCATTCAAACTGCCTTGCCGGGCTGAGATGTTTGGACCTATTTGGGCTACATGAACCATGTGACAAGTTAAAAAATACTTGACCCGACATTTAAATCTGTTTTGTTGTAATGTTTTCCATGTTTGTTTACCTGTGTGGAGTAAGAACAACCATGGTCATACTGAGAAAGCCTTTAAACTGAACTTTAACATCTTAAGGCTTCTGCTACATATTTGAATTAAAGTGTTTTAATTTAAAAATACTTACTTAATTCCAAATGGGAAATTAAATGTTATAACTCATTTAAAGTTTTCAAAGATTTGTTGTAGATTCAGTGGGTGGGAGGCAGGAAACAGTTCCGCTAGCAGTCTGTATCGCAGAAGACAAGAAGATGCATCTGAAGGCAGCAGAGGTTCCACAGCATCCAGCTTAATAATAAGCAATCTCACATTGATGATGGATGGAATCGATGGTTTAAACTTCTTCGTTCTCTCTCTGTCGTCTTTGCCTAAGAATCCATTATGCCACATTTTTTTGCCTCTTCTAAGTCTTTTAAGGGAATTAAGATAGCTAGTCTAACATGCTCCCACCCTGCAAACTGCTTACAGTTTTCCTGATACTGACATGCAGTTATGAGAAAGACCTCTAAACTTGCTACATCCTTATTTTGTTCAAGAAAATCAGCATCAAGGTGTGGAGTTTATGGCAATGTATTCGTATGTTTTTTATACTCTGTTTAGATGCTGTAATTAAATTAATGTCTTCTATTTATTTTCCACATTGGGAAAACATTTTGGTCCAGAAATCCCCAGAAATCCTTGCCAGAGACTTGTGACCCTCTCCAAATACGTTTACGAATTTTTCTTTCCGTTTGGCTGTTTGTTATTAAGATAATCTACTTTTCAAGTTTGGCTCTTTACCCCTGTCCTTCAAAAACCCTAATCATGATAGCGTGGTTCAGTCCGTTATTATTGTAAAGGTTAAAAGCCCCTTCTAGAACAATCTAAAGTGTATGATTATTTTGAAGTTGTTGAATAAATTGTCATGAACTTGAGAAAACCCCAATAAAAATTTCTCATTCACAGACTTTAAATTGTTCTAGAATGAGTTTTTAACCATTTTTGTAAATTAATGTAAAGAAGATTTTGCTTAAAAATAAGAAATTTTGTAAACAATTCTCATTCTGCCAATGATAATAGAATAGAATGCCTTTTATTATCAATATACCTGTTGTACAACGAGATTAAAATATATCAACATATCAAACCTGATTTTATGTGAAACAGAAAAACAGGCCATTTATAACACTGTTCAGTTATTTGCTAAATTATTCCTCCAATCTAGCAACTGCATTATAGAGTTTAGATTGTTTAGATTGAAACATTAACTTTATTTCTATTTTGATTCTCAGACGTTTTGGATTTTTGTGCCTCTGTTTCTGGTTATTTTATAAAATAATTATTTGCTTTGTTTTATCTCATATAATATATATATATTTTTTTTCTTAACCTGAAAAAAATATATATTTCAGTTTTCCGCAGCAGAAAGTTTAGATTATAGATCCTTTTTATAGCAGCTGTGATTTAGAGCAGCGCTGACAATCGAGCCATCATTCAGAGCATTTTTAAATCTCTTCCAGGTCCCCTCCTTTCTGCCCACCACATGTCACTTTAGCATGCATCATGCCTTTACAAGCAAGTACAAGAACAAATGCTCACAAAGACCCCCGCTCTGCCACCCATGATGAGCACTCTGCTATTTCACTTCAAAATGAACCTTTTATGTGGAGCCGTCACCAAGTCATCACTGGCTGGTTTAGTCAGAGACTGAGAGATAGCTTGAGAAAAGGGGATATGGGGGGGTGTTGACACATAGAGTGAGTAAGAGTGTTACAGAGAACGGTGTCACACTCCTTTGCTCTGTCTGAACAAGACGCATGGCACCTACCGACTGAATCTGCTCCCACGTTCAACAATGAAAAAAGCACTACGACCTCAGACTTTTTTTTTCATGTGGTTAAAAGGTTTTCAGGGTCTTTGTAGACTTTTGTAAAAGGCAGCAGAAGAGCAGAGGGGTGCGTAGCTTCCAACTGGAGAAAAACAGCAATTCGGGTGTCTGGGGTTGCTCCACTGAAATGAATTCTTGTCCTTGTTGGTACGGTGTGAACTGTGCTGGTTTGTATTTTAAACATTGACTTAGTATTATTTCTTCTATGTGACTCATCCCCACTGCCAAAGCTAACGCAAAAAAAACATGTTCCTTATTATTTGTAATACAACATAAATACACAATTATTAATAACCATGTTTTAGGCTAACGTAAACATACATGTTTGTTTTATATCCATAATTTTACAACGGAATCACTAATACATTGAAAAAAGTCTATGTTAATTCATGTGTGACACTGTTATTAAACCTGTTAATAAATGTAAAAAAAAATGTTTAACTTTTTTTTTTTTAATACATGCTGTTCTAGATACTCCAGTTCTGAATAGTGCATGTGTTTTGGGATTGAGGGTGTGGAATGAAAAAATCTGAGCTACATTGTAGCTGTACAATGTTGCTCAATGTAATGTAATGATTGTAATGTACGCTGTAATGTACAGGGTACATTACAATCCCTTTACTGTGAGATTTAATTATTTATGTACATTTAAGGATGACATTTTATTGTATTATTTTTTTTTCATTTACAAGACACGAATAACATTTTTTAATAAAGTTTATGATCAAGAATTTCTCATTTACAAGCTTGTTTAACAGTCAGCTGATAAATCTGAGCCTTATCTGGGTGCAACATTCTAAATGAGCAAATCAGGTGCAATTCAAATGAAAAAAACAAGCTTTAATCGCAAAACAAGTTGACATTGTGTGGACCTTATCATTTGTTTTTAACAAAACAAATAGACTGTGTGACTCTATGTTCACACAGCAGAAAAGTGTGTCCTTTTTTTTTTAGAGAGTGATCAATATCAGGTTTTTTCTATGGCTTTAATTAAAAACCCATTACCAGTCTTGTCATTGCCCAAACCATTCAATTCTGTCATTTCCTTATATAGTACTAATTCAGAAACATAAAGTTAACTTGTAAAGCGCCTGCATTTATGTTGTATTTTATCCCACTTTTAAATCATTGACAGTGGACATATGGCTTAATTCTGCCCCAGGCGGAGCCAGACGTGGCAAATCTGGAATTAACAACATTGGCTGAAGCTTTGTTTTGCTTTGTTACGTACCATTCCTAACTTGTTATATTTGAAAACACTGACGAACACCAAGTGTAGAAGTCGACCCATTTGTTCGGGGGACTTTGGGTTTCCATCGGTAACAGATCCACCAAATATCAATATACAGGAAAAAAAAGATGTCAATCTCTGTCTTCTTTTTGACTCTTTTTGACTGCTTACATGTTTAGAGCTTATATTTTAACTCTGAAACACACACAGAGTATTTTTAGCTTCGTATTGGCTAAAAGGGACACCTGTGTCATTCAGGAGACTGGACTCTTTTAGTTGCTGATCGTGTTTTTATCCAAAGCAAATCAAGCAGAATTACAAAACTCACATCTTTTGTCATGTTTGTGAGATTTAATCTCATTTTTTAAAGCCATCTTTAAATGCATTTTACAGGTATGCTGTGTTAAATATATGTTAATGCAAACCAAAACAACAGCAAAAAGAGTTTTGATTATGGATGCACATATATAAGATTTAGCACCAATATTTATATCTTATACTAGTACTAAAGTTGTGCCTGATAACCAATATAAGTGTATTTCCATAATCTGTTTACATTAATAAAAGTAATGGCAAAACCACCGGCAGTACTTCTGTGCTTCAGTTTATTCCCTCATAATCTTGCACTGCCTCGCCATCACTGTCACGTGACCAAAGAAAAACCACATGATCAATCCCCCCCTCACTCCTAAAAACCAAAAGGGAAAACATATGTAAACATCTGTTCCAATTTTGTACATGTATTTAATTTTTTTGTCTTTTCCAATATAAAAAGTAAGAACATTCAAATATGTCGAAAAGAATGTAATACATTCATGTTTATGATGTAGACATATGGTGATAATTTTTTTATACTAAAGAAAATCTCCTCCATGGATGCAGGGGAACTAATTAATCGGAAAGATGAGTCACCCTTCCAGGAGGGAAGTCAGTATTAGTGCACAGACAACAATCTGCTGCTCAGCAATGACAAAAAAAACACCAGGAACATCAACTTCCAAAGGCTACAACCGGACCATCCATTCCTAAACCTGAGAAACTATACAGTAGGGAGTAGATAGCATTACATTCCTCAGAGTGCGGATGTCAAATGACCTTAACTAGTCGAAGAACACCACTGGGATCATGAAAGGAGCTCGGCAGAGTGTTGTACCCAAAACACACAGGCTTGACCTTTCACAAACAACAACTGCCTTGCTCAAAGGCTACTTCATCTGACTTAACCTTTTAGACTGAGCCCCAACAGTTAACCAAATGCAGATAAATCTTCATAACGGGGATATAGTTAAGACTTGAATATGAGAGAAGTTGTCTGTATTTTGTACAATGCATGTCAGACTTTACACTACATAAATGATCTCATATTAAAGGTGTAAATATTCCCGAAAGCGTTTGTCATTATTCAGAATCCTGATTAATCTATTCATGAGGTTGTTTCACAAAAACAATACAATACTTGTATAACCTCTCTTTTAAAGAAAGTGATCTGCCTCTGAATGGTTGATCGACAGCTGATGGTAACTCCTTCCCTCAAGCACCACTGAATTCTCACTCAATCAAGAACCAAAAGTAAGTACTACCATAAAGCCCTTTTTCCTAAGTTGTTGTATCTAATGCTTTTGCTGGCTATGTGTACTTTAATTTGTTTGTCTTGGTTGGTGGTAAAAGTGGAAGGGGTTTAATAGATACTTCACTTTCCCAATAATAAAATGTCACTCAGTGAGTGAACACATAATAAAAGGAATTTACATAAACTACTAAATATTCAAACAAGAATAATCAGCACAAAATTTTTTACCAGTTCAAACCTGCTGACAAAGAATGACAACTTTTTAAAAAACCTGTTGCTTCAACGTGTTTTAAACAACTTAATTTACTGCTTTCGGTTTAACGGATTGTTTCCTTCAATTTTTTGAAAGGGCCGATTATCAGTACCTTCCACCTACATATAGCAGCTTTAAAGCAGTAACAGGTGTGCGGTTGTAATTATTAATTATATTGAGGGATCTTTGTTTGAAGAAATTTTCTGAGTTATTTAAACTAGTGTCCAGCTGCTTACAGGCTGTGGTCCCTACTCTCCACACTGTGTTCCTGCTATTATCACACTCTGCAGTCACCGCTCTACGCTTCCTAAACTAAGAAAAGATAAAAACTGCTTTATTCATCCCTGAAGGAAAATTACAGAAAACTAAGGAGGATTAAATAATGAATTAGTGTTGGTAGCTGATCCACCCAAAAATCATCTTAAACCTTAAGCATTAGCATTTGCTGAATGTTCATTATATTTGCTTATTTACCTTCATTAAGTAGACCTCAGAGCAATTAATAACAAAATATATTAATGAATACATTTATTATTGATTCCTGGTGGGGGTTGTACACTTCTTAATCAAAGTTTAATTATTTAGAAAATTGCTAAATGCATCTTAAACTGAGAATACAGAATATTTTTGCTTCAGTAAATGTGTGGAAAATTAATTGTTCAGCAAGATACATAAACAGTTCACATACAGTTTCTTGTAAATTATGAGGCTAAATATGAAACTTATTTATTTACCTCAACATGTACTTTTGAAAAGCAATAATGCAGTAGAATGCACGATCTGGGAAAATAGCTTCGCAAATAAACGCAGCTTATTTTCTGTTTACCCAAGGTTCATCTTTGATGCGCCTGTTCTTCAATGTCCTCGGGTACTTTGCCTTGTAAAACTGAGACTGCCTGTAAGTAGCATGTACCCTATAGTACACAAGGGTATTGAGTTATTATAGGCAGTTTGTTAAGTTGTGCCAAGTGGTAAAGTAAACCAAGCATACTGTGTCTGGGCTGTGCAACTGTGCGACAAAACGTTCCCTGTCCTTCAACTGTGCAAGCATGGTTGCTGAAAGGTGGAGCAGTGAGGGGGAGGTGGTTGAACTAGACTCTCAACCTGGAATATGTTTTTCAAAGGACACCTGTTTGTTAAGAATATGTAGGTCAGATATTGAAGTTACTTTAATTTATTTTCATTTGTTTTTTCTTCCCAACACCCCTTGGAGTGCTGGTACTTGTAGAACCCTTGCTTTCCTTTAGGCATCAGGAAGAGTTCCAGATCAGGGCCGTTCCTGACTTTGTGAGGCCCTTAGGCAAGAAGATGTTTTGAGGCGCCTATGTTATCAATCTACAATGAAAAGAGTCTTAACTATTTAGATTTCCCACTAAAATGCAACGATCTAAGACACTTTAAAGGCAGAATAGTTAAAAATCTTGAGGTGAGTTAAACTGATAATTATATTACAAGGAAAGCTACAAATTCAATAAATAAGGCAGATTTATTAAAGTAATCAATTAGAATCTGAATCGGAGCATATACTGGTCATCCTCGTGTGCCACTTTCTCTGGGGTGGAAACTAACTAGTTCCATTTACTCATTATCCTGTGATTAAGTAAAATTTGCATTTGTTTATTTTTTTGTTTAAAAACCTAAACTTTACTTCAAGGAATTTTGAGCAAGATATTCTGCTTTGTTAAATTTGAAATTGTATTCATTAGGAGTAAAAAAATCTAATTACACTAAAAATGGATTTTATTTTTTAGCTGTGTTAATTTAACTCAAAGAGAAAGGTGAGTAAAAAAAAAAACATACAGTATAGTTAAAGTTAAACACACTTAAGGGACCAGTTAGGCTACCAGTACAAGGCATCAGCTTTATCACACAGTGTAACCGTAGTTTGGTTATGTCCAAGACCGTGACCATGTCATCAACGAGAACGATATTTTAATAACAAAGTGGATAGTGGATATATTGGGGCATGTATGGGATGGACATCAGAACTGCCAGGTTCTAAAGAGAAGGAAAAATGCAGAGAAGGTTCACAGTGAAAGATGCAGAGAGTTAGGTGACACAGAGTAAACAACAAAGACGATTAGCTGTAGAGAACCAGCAACTGATAGAAGATATTTGAAATGTATCAAACTAACATGTTATACCTACCACATTTTTCAAATGTTACATGCTAGCCTGTTTAACTAAAATGGAGAGCAATATCTGTCTTATTTGTTTAAGAAATCGACAAGCAGAAGTTTCCTCTGCTTATAAAAAAGTCACTTTTTCTTAAACTAAAACTTGTATGTGGTACAATTTAATTTTTTCAGTAGCTCTGTTTTTTACTTTAACATTTGTACTTGTATTTAAGTTAAAAAAATGAAGTAATACTACTTTTAAATTAATATATTGATTGTACTATTTCCAACACATTTGTTTCTAGTGCAAATATCTTAGTACCCCTAAAACAACACAAAACTAATCTACAAGAAACATTTTTAGCAAGCTATGAAAACTTCTTTTGAGTCAGTACTGTTGAATAATGATAAAAAGTAATAGTTTGGCATATGTATGACCATTCATTTGCCACTATACTTATTTTAATCATCCATATCACACTCTTCAGTGACCCACTACAACACTCCATGTGAGACAGTGCCATTGGATAAACCGTCCAATGGCGGTTCTCCTTTGCTCTACCTTCTTCATGTCTCACTATATAGGGTTAAGTTATTTAAGTTTTTCTATAGTTATGCTGCTATAGGCTTAGACTGCTGGAGGACAATCTGAACACTTCTCTCTCTGCTACTTTCTTCCTTTGTCCAATCTGCTTAGTTACCGTTGTTTCAACCTTGTAAACCTTTTGTTTTCTCTTAGTGTTCTTCTCTCCATAGTAGCCACACTTGGTCTGGTGTTCTGTTAGCTGAGACAGCTTCTTGGATGAGAACATGGGCTGAGATGCTTCCAGTGACGCTCTACAACTGCTGCTTTAAACTCTTTTTTTTCAGTATCTATTTTAGTTTTATGTCTCTTCAAACCTCCAGTCGGTCATGTTAGACGGTTTCTTCCTGTTAAAGGGGAGTTTATGATGTATCTATGATTTTAATTGATTTTCTTGTAAAGTGCCTTTGAGACCACATCTGTTGTAAATTGGCGCTATATATAAATAAACTGATTCTTGATTCTTAAACATGACCTCAAAATAGCTTGAAACACCAGGCAAAGATAGTCGTTCTAGTTTGTCTTATTTATATCTCATGTTAATTATTTTTTTGTACACAATAAATTTGTAATTAAGATATACGCATGCAGCTTTGGAACCCCTTACTGTCTAGCCCTAGGCATTCAGCTAGTTTGCCTATAGCTATAAACGGCCTTTCCCAAGATACAGATATTGTTTGACCACAGAGACAACTTCTGACTGCTGCCCCAGTGTGATACAGACAAAAATGTCAAAGTTCCCCGTATGTGAATACATTTGCACGTCCTTTTTCAATAAATTATGCAAACACGTGCAATTGCAGTTTCTCCAGCTGAATGAATGCTTATAAAGAGGTGGGGCTATGTTTAAGATTCAGCATATCTCTCCAGACTGTCGCCTGTACACGTTATGGATGACTACTCCCTTCTGAAATCCTGCTTTTAGCCGTCATCTAGCCGCAATTTCATTCATCCAGGGTGTGCTGATGTAAAATAAACCGCTGTTTGTTGAGATCCACCTCCTAGCCTCACATAAAAACACATCATTTTTTTCCCCCTGCACAGAAGGGTAAAAACATTGGTTTCAACAGTAATAAAATGAATTTAAGCCTGAGTTTAAGAGGCATGGTAATGAAGTGTGCAAACTTGCAGCTATCCCTGTTTAGTGCTTGATTTATTATTCACATTTATGTAAATAACATCTTTTTCTATTTTCAAATTACAAGACCTGGGAAATAATATAATGGACATCCTGAATGCAATACAAAGGCAAGGTAAAAAGTTAAGCTCTTCTGTACCATCTAGGATGGATCCTACTTAAATTGTTTAAAGAAGGTTCTAAAGTATCTAATAAGAAGCCACGATGACGTCCCACATACCTATCAAGAGAAGAAGAGGTTACCAGTCTTAAAAATATTTCTGATCCTGTGTATGATCTGGCTGGCTTGGGTTCTTGGCTGTGGGACATGACAGGTAGGACACGAGAACAAGAAACTTTGGAACTCAGAGGAGGCTTGATGAAACCATTTATGGTTAACACTCAAGCAATGAGTGACTGTTGAACAGCTCTTCTTATGTAGCAGGCCTGATTTGGTGTTGCAACTATAGAAATCCACACATGCAGGTAATGCAGCTAGCCCAACAGTCTCAGAACGCCCTCTGAAGTGAATACTAGGAGAAGCACCAATAACAAATTCAGCCACAACCCCATTTCCTGTCAGATGCTAGCTAAGGTAGGCAGGAACAAATCAAAACCCAAAGACCCAAGGACCTTACCTAAGTAAAACCATGAACTCATGGTTTTACTTATGTAATTATTACATGTTTTAATATTTTAGATGATATCGGTAAAAAATGTTTTTTTTCAGGTAGTGTATAATTTTACATCCATTGGTATTCATAAATACACTAAACTAGTTTGAACTCTTTAGAGGTGAAAATTCCTTAAAGAGAGCAGTGGGTTGCAATATATCAAGCAAAACAGTAACAAGCAATAAACATGGCCAGCATACCCGAAGTACAGAAGTTGTAAAAAGTCAAGGCCAACCATTAGCTGAAATCCCCAAAATTGTAAGGAATCAAGGAATCAAGGAATCAAGGAATTTTATTTGTCATCACATCACATGTGGTACATGAGGTGGAACGAAATTCTAATCCCCCTGTCCAGTTCACACCCTGAAAGCAATTTTAAATAATACAATAAAATATAAAGAGCTATGCAAGAAATAGGATTTGACTACACAGAATCTACCATAGGGACACAGAATCTACGATATGGGACTTCGGACATAGCAGCAATGAAAATTTGGAGTGCAAGTGACATATTAAGTGACATTTTAAAGTGACATTTTAAAGTATGATATTAAAGTGATCAGTGCCGGTTAAATGAGAAAGTGTTTTTCATTGTAATTGAGTGTGTTTGAGAGTCTCACAGCTTCAGGATTGAAGCTATTTCTCACTCTGGTGGTTTTACACTTGATGCTCCGCAGCCTCCTGCCTGAGGGGAGCGGGACAAAAAGTGAATGTGCTGGGTGTGTGGGATCCTTCATGATGCCGGAGGCCCTCTTCCTGCATCTAGAGGTGTAAATGTCTGTGGTGCTGACTCCAACAGTCCTCTGTGCAGCCTTCACCACCCTCTGCAGAGCTTTCCTGTCTGCAGCAGAGCAGCTTCCATGCCACACGTTGATGCTGGAGCAGAAGATGCTCTCCACCACACATCTGTAGAAGGAGGTGAGAACTGAGCTCCTGATTCAGGCTCTTCTCAACCTCCTGAGGAAGTAGAGCAGCTGGTGCGCCTTCCTGACCAGAATTGAAGTGTTGTTGCTCCAGGTGAGGTTGTTACTCAGGTGTACACCCAAGTACCTGTTGCTGTTGACCACTTATCTCTGCACTAACCCTCCAGGTGTTCCACCTTCTGCCTGTAGCTGGAATCATCACGGTTTGTGATGCATCCAACCACTGTCGTCCGCAAACTTCACAATATGACAGCCTGGATGGATAGGCGTGCAGTCATATGTGAGCAATGTGAACAGGAGGGGGCTCAGCACACAGCCCTGAGGGGAGCCAGTGTTGAGGGTGATGGTGGGGGAGGAGATGTTGTGAATCCTCACAGACTGCGGCCTGTTGGTCAGGAAGTCCAGGACCCAGTTGCAGATGGAAGAGCTCAGTCCAAGTGAGGAGAGTTTATTTATCAGAGTCTGAGGAATCATGGTGTTGAAGGCAGATGTGAAATTCACAAACAGCATACGAACATATGAATCCTTCTGTTCCAGGTGGGTGAGTCCAGTGTGGACCACTGAGGAAATGGCGTCCTCTGTGGATCGATTTTTCCTGTATGCATACCGGTGTGGATCAACGGTGACGCTGATGTTGGCTTTGATGTGCGTCTGAACAGGTCTTTCAAGGCATTTTCAGACTCTCGGTGTGAGGGGCTACTGGCCGATAGTCATTCAGACCTGTCACTGCGGAGCTCTTGGGGACCGGGATGATGGTGGCGGTCTTCATGCAGGTGGGGACAGCTGCCTGGATGAGGGAGGCGTTGAAGATGTCCGCCAGCACGTCTGAGAGGTGTTCCGCAAACTCTCTCAGCACCCGTCTGGGTATGTTGTCTGGGCCAGCAGCTTTCCGGGGGTTGATCCTCCTCAGCGTCCTCCTTACTACTGCTGATGGGCTGTTCTCCTGGTGAAGTCGTGTTTCTGGTGCTGGGGAGGGTGTCAGGGTTCTCAAACCGGGCGTAGAATTGTTTGAGAGCCCCAGGCAGGAAGGGGTCTTTGGGGTATTGTGCAGCTTTAGATTTATAGTCTGTAATGCACTTGATGCCCTTCCACATGCTCTGTGGATTCTGGGAGGAAAAGTGTCCGTGGATTTTCTGAGCATATGCAGCTTTTGCCCTCTTAACTCCTTAAGTCTACTCAAAGACTGATTATGCCACGTAAAAACATTACACTTCTTTTTTTTATTCATTTTAAGGCATGCCTTGCAGGAATAATGCACTAACACGACAACATGTTTTGTTTCCATAGCACCTCATTGATCTGAGCAGTTTATTCAGGGAATGTTACTAAAGAGACCCAGTTCCTTTCATCCCTAGCTCCAATCAGCAAATCCATCCCATCATTTTATGAATGTACTTTAGTTAACATTTGAAGGTCTGTTATCAGTGAGGCAGGCACTTAATCACATTAATTAATCTGACAGGCTTTATCAAAGCCAGTACGAGCACCAGTGAATGGGCGGCGGTAGGGAGTGGTGACATTAGGAGGACAGAAGATGAGGCAGACACGAACAGAAGTAAGAACAGATAACCGCTTCATGAATTTGTCATCATTTGACTGGCAGATGGAGCATGGGGGTTGGGGAATAAAAGTGAAGGAAGAAATGAAGTTAGGCAGTGGGCCGTCTGAATTGGGTTGTGTTCTGCAAAAGACCACCAGCATGTGCAAAAGGAAAACATAGACAGCAGGGTGAGCTTTATAGAAGTAAACATGGATGCTGTCGTCTGGGGATAAAATGTGAATAAAACGTTGAATAAAATGTGGCATTTCCGTTTTGACCGTAGACACTTTGAAAACTATTTGATATGTGCCTGAGCTACTACCATATATGCATGTAGCACAAAGATCGGACTTTGGCTCATGAAATGTCTGCATTTAATGGAAACACAATGAACATTTCAAGATATTCAAAATTATATATTGTTTATTTATGAAGTTATCAGTCCAGAGTGAGATTTCCATCCGACTCTGATCAAACCATTGATGTAGCAGCACATTTTAAATGTTTCACAATAGAAATAGAAAGCGAAGAGGTTAAAGGCCATAACCTTACAATACTGACGTTGCATGTTAACATTATTCAATGAAATGATTCGCTTTCTGTTTCTTTTGTGCTCTCTAAGTCAGAGCCACCACCATCAAAATGCCAAATATCACAATATCATCATGTCAGGATCCAATAAGCTTGGTTATAAAGTTATTTCCTCTGTAGTTGTAGTCATTCTTTTGCTATGTTAATGATCTCACATTGCTCATACAATATTATAAAACCAGGTTTATACTTGCTTGCATTCGGGTGATATGGAGAATATTTTATGTTGAACTCAAATAACCTATCTACTTTTTTGGGTTCACTTTACTTAATTTGTGTCATGTATCATTTGTTTCAATTAGTATGTCCTACAAGAAAAACTCAGCAGCACTGATTTTCAGACATTCACTTCCTCTTGCTGGTTGTTCTGGCAAACAAAATGAAAAATATCTCAAAAATGTTTTAGAAATCCTAAAATTGTTTCATTTTGTATTTTATTGTACATTTGTTAAATTTACATTTTTATATCCTGACTCAGGACTTTCACGTCTTTACATTGGACCTAATAAGAGACTTTATGAGACATTAAGAAACTTACTTATGACATGCAAAGTAATGAGTTGATTATTATTTCAAAATGTGCCAAGATCTTTAACAGAATATGTTCCACATAATCCAACCGTCCATGATGTACCCAGTTATGGATTGGTACACCATGAACAAGTTGCCGGGGCAACACAATGACACGGGGCAAACACACTCTGAGACCTAAAGACCATTAAGAGAGACAGACTACCATAGCCATGATGTTTTTAGACTGATATGATCAAACTTCATTTCATTTGACCAAACAATTGTCTCATTTAGTCCCAATGAAACTTCCTAGTAGAGAAACCTCCTATGTTGTACCTGGAAAACTTCTGCTGTAATATTAACGAAGCTGCAAATGTCAGAGACTGCAAAGAAGAATCCATCCATCCATCCAACATCGCTTTACACTTAAATAGCCATATAAAGCATAAATATTTTAACATTTCCTACACTCTGGCCCATTGGCTTCTGTCAATCAGCAATGCTATGTCCTTTAATATCACTATCAACAGCCATGTTTGAGAGCTCGGGTAAAATGGGGTTCATTGGTGAATAATTCAGGTGAGACTCATGTCATTATGACCTGAGCCCAAACAAGGCATTAATGAGTAGACATCATTACGAAATGACATTACACAGCCCTAACAAGGTCAACAAGGGGTTCCTTACAAAAGAGGCATGAGAAAGTGTTATAATAATGGGGGACATAATGTCAGGGTGTCACAATGAGATGGCGGTTCAGTAGGCCGTCCCTTGTAACCTGCACTGTGTGTGTTTGCCCCAATTATATACCTGAGAGATGGAAAGAAAAAAAAAACCTGAGGGAGAAAAAAAACAGAGGTAGAGATGGAGAGCAAAACACAAGTGGGAAAGACATATGCCTGGAGATGAAAAGGGGTGAACTTGCAGAATGTAAAGAAAAAAAAGAAAGATGAAGAAAAGGAGAGAGGTGTAGTGATTAGAGTGTGATGGCTTGTGTAAAGTTAGATATGTGTGTGTGTGTGTGTGTGTGTGTGTGTGTGTGTGTGTGTGTGTGTGTGTGTGTGTGTGTGTGTGTGTGTGTGTGTGTGTGTGTGTGTGTGTGTGTGTGTGTG
>JAVLVB010000474.1:98361-162962 GCA_032876305.1 Orestias chungarensis
TGACATGGAGTCAGTTCCACAAATATGCACAAGGTAACACTCTGTCTCTCACACATTCCAAGCTCTTTCTCTTTTGTCTAGTCTGCAGCCATCAGTCTTTCACCGTACACTCGGCAACGGGCACCGCAACCGATTCCCCCGCAGTGCTACATGACACAATGTTCCTCTTTTCTGAATCGTAACGCAGACTGCCACATATCACTCACAAGGTGCCACTCACCTTGACAAAAAGCCTTCAAGCCTTTTTTTCTGTTTTTCAAGAAGGGGAAGTGACCAAACTTTATGCTGAAGTACCCAAAGAAAAAAAAAGAAAAATTCACCATTTAAACGGTCCTGTTGGAGTTTTTGCAATGGAATTCTGCTTTAAATTACTTGGGTTTTTTCTGTTTTTTTTTGTCATCATCAATAGTTTCCCTATATGTATCAAAAAGATGGAAAAGTGAATAGAATTGTAAAAAGTTATAATGACTTAGAAAAGTCAAACTCACTCTATATCAACCCAAATCACATCATGTCAGTCTTCGTCTATGATCACAAAGCAGGTCTTATAGCTAATATCCTATATTATTTTTTTACATTGTCGTTAATTCTGTTAATTATTGACGACTGCCAACAGACTTCTGTGTGAATCAAGCCACATTTACTGAAGAAGAAAATCAGACATCACACAGCAGTACAATATTTACAGAAGTAACAGTGAATGCTATCGTCTATGGATGCAATTTAAAGTTTACAAACAATGGGAGCCAAGCATATCATCACAAGATCACAAGAAGATGAAGAAAGCTCAAAAAGCATAACCAGGCTCTCCTGTTGTATATCCAGTAACATACCGGGTCAGCCATTTAGCACCAAGGAAAATATATGCCGCCTCTTGATTGGCTGCTTTGCAAACAGTAGACACAAATATGCAAAGGTCTCTTTGATTCTTAAGTACTATTTTCTAACAGATATTTGAGAAAAGTTAACAATAAGGCAAACTTTTTGGACAAACATGTTGAATCGGTGAAAATTGAACGATTAATAGTTGGGGTTTCAATCTTTTACTTCTTGGAGTAAATACCACAACTGACGAAACAAAAAACGGATTGATTAAAAAGGGCATAAGCCACTTACTCTCCACATATTTACACACTTACTGGTATGAGCTATTGTTACAACTCCGCATTTTATCTGAATTTAGATGTTATTTTCTACATCCAACTAATTTAAAAGCAGGTGAAGATGGTATGCCCGTTTAAGGTTATCTCCTGGTAGATACCAAAATCTATGTTCCATCAAACATGGCAGGTTATCTACGTTCTGAAGGAACAAAACACTGCTAAACCCTTTCACTACCATCCTCATTTGATTGTCAGTAAAACAGTAGGCTTAAATCGGAATGTCCAATCTGGTTCTCTGTTGGTTGATGAGGGGCAGACGTACTCGCCGAACACCCTCAGACGTGCTTCCTGGATAGCTCCATTAGAATGTCACCAGACTTCCAATCCAAAGGCCATGGGTTTGAATCCAGCCCAGGGCAAAAAATCCCCCACAGCATCCAGTGTGGGTCCCTAGGCAAGACCCTTTGCGCTACTGCCTACCTGGCGCCTGCAAAATGGCTGCCTCGGTGTGGTTTACACCAAAAACAATTTCCTACGGGATCAGTAAAGTATATATTATTATTATTATTATTATTATAGCTTCTATACTTCCTCACCCTGTTTCTCCCAAGTAGACACATTACAAAAAAATATCTTGAAATACATTATACTGTAATTCACTGAAGAAGAATAAGTTATTAATCAGTTATACATTTTTCAAACAAAGATTTTTGAAATAGCTTGAACTGGCCATTATCTGAGCACTTGTCACATAGATAATGGGTATTAAATGCTGGTATGTATTAATTTAAATAAAAAAATAACAACGACATCAACATTATGTCTTTCACCAAAACGTATCAGATTGTTTTGAGGGTTAAACTAATGCTAATACATGGATAACAATTAAAAAAATATCCAGACAATGTCACGATTCATGATTTAACACAGCGACTTTTCTTGTTTTTTTAAAATAGAGGCTGCTTGGTTTATGTAGCTTTTCCTTTTCATAATCATCGATGTATTCCTTATTTGAAAATACATTTTTGTAACCGCAGGCACAATCCTTAATCATAGCACCTAAGATGTTAAAGAGTAAAATACTTAAATCTTAAGGAATAAATGAACCTGCTAAGTCTATATTGTGAATAAAAATACCAGAAACCTTGATGGATCTCTAGGCTTTATTTTAGCTGTTGTAGAAACGTCTACATGAGATTTTAGCTCTAGGCCATAAATGCCTATAGTATTAGGGTTAGGAGAATATACTAGCTTTCGTATTTGTCTGATAGATCCCAGTTTGTTCATCTAAAGGACAAATCTTCTCTGCATTGTAAGGTTACTTGTGGAGTACCACAGGGTTCTGTACTTGGCCCAATTCTATTTACCTGCAGTCTGAGAGCGAAGTGCTCTGTTTGGGACATAAGGAGTAATCAGATCTCTGATATACGATGGAGCTTTATTAGTGAGGGCTTTATATGTCAAAAGAAGAATCTTAAAATCAATTCTAAGTTTGACAGGGAGCCAATGAAGGGAAGCTAAAATTGGGGAGATATGATCTCTCTTTTTAAGCTTCATCAGAACTCTTGCTGCAGCATTTTGGACCAACTGTAGACTTTTAATTGCATTTTGTGGACTTCCTGCTAATAAAGAGTTACAATAGTCCAGCCTTGAAGTAACAAATGCATGGACTAGCTTTCAAAAAAATGTAATCTTTTGAAATGTCTTTGGGAAACAAAACTTCGTTAGTTAGAAATAGAAGGATTTATACATTTCTTTACTGGTTTGATGCATTTTTAGAAGTTAAAGCTAGTTCCTTCAAAGAATCTGGTCGTGTGATGTTTATGTTGTGTTTTGTTAAGTGAACATTGTCCGGTGAAAGTAGTGTGGGGTTATGCCTTTATGAGAGAGTAAACTGGTCTGGCTATTTATTCCTGATACTGAGGTGGTTTTTTATCTTTAAAAAAATAGATTTATTAATAATGATAATAATGACAAATTATTATTCGTAATTATGAGTTCTTTAATCAAACACTGTTGCATTCACGTTGCACAACACAGGAAAACCATGTTTATAGTAGCTTGTATTGCAGCAGTATTTTTTAAGATCATTCTAATGTGAGAAAGAACAAAGATTAAAAGTAAATAAGTTCAGTTTTACCTACCTCACTTTTCTGATTTTCTCTAATGAGTCTCGGAAAAAATAGCTGGTGCTCCCAAGGTGACTACCTATGATGGACCTAAATGAGATGTTTCCGAAATACAAAGATAGAGGGATAATCTGCAAATCTGATTGGTCTGGGTGGTACACATTTTGTACGATTCACCCCCCCGCCTCCCTCCAAAATCCTACAGTCGGCATGGAAAAAGTGCTGCTTCCACACGTATTGGTTCATCCAATATGCATGACCAATTTAAACTGTGAAAACAGAGTAAATTAGAAAGAGAAGATGAGTGTCCCTGTCTCTGTATGTGTACTTGTTTATTGCATATATAGCAGACCACAGGTTAGGAATTTTTTTCCTGGTCTTCACATTTTTGTTGTTCTAAGCTCTAACACGTCAATTAAGAGGTATATTGTATATTAAGTTTTGGAAAGTCTACTGTTAAATGTGACAGTTATGAAAGAACACAGTACGTTGAATGAACAAAATATAAGTTCACAGTTTCCAGCTGAATTGAAAAATAAGGATGTGTGTGTGTCCTGACTCATTAAACATTTAAACATTCACACAGACAAAATAGGTATTTCTAAGTAGAATAACACCTAACTGCAAATAAATCAGCTTGATTCAACCCTACTCATGCTGCATAGTCTGAAATCTTGAAACAAAACCTGCCTTAGACAATTAGGTAAGGAAAGTTAGAGTTTTCCAAATTCTCCTTAGTTTTGCCTTATCTGAAGGTCTCAGGCCCGCTCTATGTATTGCCGATATGTATTGCCGATATGTATTGCCGATATGGAGAAACAGGGAACACCCTGTTTCTCCATATCGGCAATACAAACATTCCACTTTTTATGTCTTCCTCTTTATTACAACACTATAGTCTCCAAAGAACAAATGTGCTCTTAGCAGGTGTCACTCCGTTACTGACAGAAACAGCCAATGAGGCACTGATCAGTAGTCAACAGCCCACTCAGCGCATCTATTGGTGCTTGGAGCAGCAAGGATATTGTTTTGCTGACTGTTGCAGTTTTTTTAAATTGCAAGAGGCTGAAAAGCTTATGAGTAAAATGTTGAATCAGTAAACTGAAGTGGAATTACTTTGCCATGCAAAACATCTGGTAGTTTCAATATTTCACTTTTGTTCAGCCCCAAAAGAAATCTGGTCTTATTAAATATATGTGACTTGTGGTTGTTTTTATATACTTTACAAGTCATAAAGCTGTAGAGTGAGAACATTTTCTAGAATACTTAAAAATTTCATTTATATATTGAGGTTTTTCTTCAGGTTTAACAGCAGGACAATGAATAATTTTTATCGTTTACTACACTTTTTTTTTTTAAGGTAAAATCATACTGTATTTATTTATGTTTGCGTTATTAAGTGTTTCTTGATGAAATGTAGGGAGTACTTTATGTATTTACAACATGTTCATGTACGTACTGACAAAATAAAAATCCTGTATTTTAGTGTTAAAGACAATGACGAAATAATGATGAATTATTTATCATATATAAAGTACCTGCAGAACAACTTACCATGGGTATTACAGAGGAATGAACAAAATGTGTCTTAACATAAATGTATGGATATGACTTCAGGGGGTTTCATATGTAGTGAGGCGCTGCAATGTTTTAGTTCCTCTGTTGAAACACATTTTAAAAAGAGTTGAGAAAAAGCTTCATGCTGTGGTAAAACTGTTCTAGGATAAGAGATAAAGGAAAAGTAAAATAATTTTTTTTTAAATCCTCATCACTGGAACCAAGTTCATGAAAAACCGGGATAGGATACAGGATAGGAATTCAACGACGACACAAGCTATTGTTTCGGTGTCCTGATTCCGGACGCATGAATGCTGCAAGTCAATGACTTGATAGATCTTCTTGGTTTCCTTAGATTGGAAACTTTTTCAAACTGATTTTTAAGGATGTGTATATGATTTTAATTCATTGTTGATTCTTCATGGATGTTCAGAAACTCTTTGTTCCTGTAATTCACAAGACAATTTTTTTGTTCACTGCCTTCTAAGTTAATTTCTCACATTTATTTTCTATTTTCAAAGTAGCATTTTAAAACTTTTTATGTAACGCATCTGTTTTACAATTGCAGAACCTCTTACCATGATATATGTTAATTTGATTCTCCATATTTTATTATACATAGTAGACATTGATGTAGATAACGGCATTTTAATTCCCTTGATAGTACATGTAAAAATGTACTCTCTTTCAAGCCAAGCCTTACCTAACCTATATCACATTCACACCTCGGGCTGTTTAAAGCCTTACTGCCACCTTGATGACCTTGGTAAGCGCATGGATGTGTGTGGAGCAGAAAAGGTCAGCACAAATCTGAGGGTGTCTTAGAATAAGGCAGATGTGAACCGAATAATTTAACAATGTTTTTACTTCACAGGTCAGTCCCGCCTTCAGGGTGGATCTCTGGTAGTGGCTGTTATCACAGCCTTATCGCTACCCTGTGGCATGCATACACTGTACGCTCATTCGGATGCGATTACAACTCAGAAATATCCATAGTGAAATAGAACATAGAAGTAGGATAATTGGGTTTTCATTGCGCACGTTGTCAGCATTAAGGGTTAATATAAAGATTTCTTAAGTAGTCACTGTATTGAAAGGATGTAAACTACAAGATTACCATGATGTAGGTAGTGGTGTGGTAGAGGCTGAATTTTAATATCATGCTTCCATGCAAATATTTTATTACAGATCATTAACTTATCTAATTAAAACTCATTAAAGCATCAGTTTTGACCAGCTTAGCTGTACTTTGAAAATGTCAAGAGGAAAACTGCTGGTCTTTGCTAATAAATTACCAAAATCATGCTAGAAATTAATATTCGTAATCACTTTAGCCGTCGCTGAGAAAGGTAACTAGAATGGTTAGTGATCCCTGATATTTCACAGTGAACAGATGATAGATGAGATCGTTTAGTCAGAATATCCATAAAGTAGTCATAGCTACGGTGTGAAACCATTATGATTACAATTATGCACATAAATGTAAAAAATTGGATATTTGCTTGTTGTTCCTATATTAAACTGTCAAAAGGACCAAAATCCGAAGTTAATATAAACATTAATGTATTCATACATGAAGTTACAGCTTTAAAAGGAAACAGTACATATAAACTAATATCAATCATAACCAGCTTTATGCAGCCATCTTTGATTTAACCATTGAGTATAAAATGTAATTCTAAAAGAATTAGTAGTTTTATTTGCGATACCCTTTGTAAATACCAACATTTGGTAGTTTTATCACTATTGAATTCAACAGGGTCATGAAGTCACGCCTTGATTTATATTTTATGTTTGTCCAAACTCAGTTTGTGTTTAGAAATTAAATACATTTTCATCTGCCCAAGTGACTATTACATTTCATCAAATTCCTATGATAGCAGTGCATTCCCTAAAATAAACCCCAGCAATGTTGCCAGAGGTCAACAGGATTCCTCTTCTAGAGGTATGGGGCGGTTCACTTTTAGGGTTAATTGGTCAGAAGCTGATGAACTGAAGTGAATGATCAAGATATCTCATTTTATCATGACATGACATGATCATTCATCCATGACCTGATCTTACATGGCTGCAACAAACAGAAAGTAGTAGGATAGGTTTGCTTCATCACAATTTACATGGTAAATGTCTTTCCATCATTTTATTGCATTTAGTGTCATAGAGACACTAAATGCAACCTGTGAACTAAATTCACAGGTTGTCCACAAGGGGGGGCCAGAGTGTCATTCTGGCCGGAGCAGCTCCTGACCTGAGCTCCTCCAGATGATCTGCATTTGGCTGATTGGGCTGAGCTGCTTATAAGGAGCAGGGATCCAGCTACTCGTCGCCTGAGTGTTTGTTACTCCTGGTAACGTTACCTGTTCTCAGTGCCAGTCTCTAGTTCTCAGAGCTTTTCCCTAGTCGTTTGATGTCTGTTTATTTGCTACTTTGTTTCACCCGTGCAACCTGTTTACTCCCATCGTGCTCACTACTTCAGGTTCACCTCATTTGTGTTCATACCCGCTCCGATCATCATCTCCTCGAATCCTCGCCATTCTGGTTCCTGCTCACAGTGCTCAGCTCGATCTCCCCGCTCCAGCCGTTCACCATCTGCCTCACACCCCTCTCGACAACAACCACCTGGACTCAGCTGGAAGGTCTCTCCACTCATCCCTCCCTGGTGTCAACATCCATCTATATAGTAAGCCTCACATCAAATCTTCTCTGCACTGGTTCCTACTACTCACCTTCTCCGTCTCACCTCCAGAAGTCTCCGGTTCCCCACGTCGCTCTCAGTTATCTGGATTCTCTACCGTTCCCTGCTGTGACCATTGTTTCCTGTTTCAAGACACATCCACATTTCCTCAATAAACTTTGTTCTTATTATACTCCTGAGAGTCCTATGTTTATGTGGGTCAGATACCTGAAAACTGTGACATTTAGTCTTTTACAAAAAAAAAAAAACATCACCTTCATGGAGGGTAAATGAGAAAGTTGATCTTTTCTAATCAAAATGCCCATATTGCCAAATATTGATGTAAACACTGCTACTTAGTTTAACTAAGTAGAGAAGTGAACTTCAAAAATCCAAATTGCATTGAGGATTTTCCATGGACTGTCCTAGACCAGTCTGTCGGTTAAAGTAGACGGCCCTCTTTTGTTATGTTTGTGGTTGTGCCAAATTGTTGGGATCACAGATTAATCGGTGTAAGTTTTCTGTCTGCTGTCTGACTTGGTTTTAACTGGGGATGTCCAGTTCTGTTATTCAACTAACGTATGATTATTTTGGCCTAGCCTACATCTAAATTTTTTGATAACAGCACTGCGAGACAAGCAGTCCATTCCAGGGTTTGATCCACTCCGCCATTGCAAAATGTATGATATAATCTATTAAATTTTAGAACCTTATTTTTTTAAAGAAAGTTTATTATTTATGTAAACTCATCTGTTAGTACTAAATTGACCAGTTTTTCTCATAACTATTGTTCACTTAAAAATATAAATCAAGTCTTTTTGTAACATTTCACACTGCAAAAGTAATAAAAGTCACTACAATTCATGCTGATATTGTATTGAATATCGGTAGTGTGCAATACATAAAGCAACACTAGAAAAATTCTGTTTTGATCGGTTTTAGCGACTGTGGACACAAGCGGTAGTGTTTTGCCTGAATGAAGACTACAATTCCCATTAGGACCAGTCCATAGTCTTGCAAAATCCTGATCTCCCGGTCACCTGCAGTTGGATTGAAGTACATTTCTGTTTCCAGTTGCTGTGTGAAGGATGAATACGATAATGCGATAATGTAATGAATCTTATGATGATATGATGATGTTGAAAATAAGAAATGGGGGAAGTGACGTTTGCTGTAAAGCAGTCAGCACATTGTAGTTGTTTTATGTGGCAAGGTTCCTGCCACCCTCCTCAAAGTTGCTTATGGCAAGTTAAAGTAATGCAGACCCCCTTGGGCCACGACGGAAGTTTTAACTACACAAACTTTAAGTCAAAATACAATCCCAATAGTTATGAAAATATTTCATAAAGACCGAAATATATGTATTGTTTTGGAAGTAAAAAAGTTGTATCAGGACACCCCTAGTTTTAACACATACAACATTGAAGTTGAGTGTCTAAAGTTTTTGTTAAGAAAACAGAAACTTTTTTGAGAATGAGTATTTTAAATTGATCAATAGTAGCATTGCCAAACGCCCTGAGGCATGTGTATGTGTTGTGACGATAGTCTGAAATGCAGTATACTGTTGTTCATGTAAATTGAAAGATTGCAAAAAAAACTAAAAAAACTTGCCTATCTAACAAGCAAAATGTTGATTTCCTTTCTTCTGTTCTTTTAAAGTCAATGACGTTGTTTAGAGACACGCTGCCCCAATTATCTACGCTTTGCAACACCACTTGTTTCGCTATAATTACTTTGGAAAAGGTCATGCAAAGAGTGTGCTGATAATTTTCACTGCGGAAAATGAACATTTCCATTTATTTGCAAAGCTAATGCTAGTCTGCTTCCCCTAATTGCCTTTTTTAAACATGCCGTTTTATTTTGTGAGTCTCCTAAACAACACTGCTCATTTCATCATATCAGCTAGAGTGATTCCCTCATGTTTTTACTGCCAACAGGGATGCTTTCAACTCTGTAATAAAATCCAACCCTCAGTACACTTGGCGTCCCTATCTCTTATTCTAGCCTCTGTTTGTGTCTGTGTCTTCCTTCTGCTTGATGCCACCTTTTAAGATATGAAGAGAATTTGTTTTGGTTGTCTTTAAAGGCTTGTATGCGTGATGGCCGCTTGCTTTCGAGTCAATTGCCGCTTTTATCTGGTGTGTGTATCTGTACCACTGCAGATATAATATTTGAACTTATGTTTAGACACAAGAGCTTCAACATATAGAAACTATTATACCTTTAACTTCTCCACCTCCTCTTAAAAATTCCCTATTAAGTATTTTTTACATGTCAACATTTCAGTCTGCAGTCCATCCTGATTACAAATGTTTGAAAAAGACATTTAAACACTAACAACGCCCTTTAAATCTAGTCAGTAGCTATGCTAGGTTTTGTATTCGAAAGAGAAGATTATATCAAATATTTTCACATATTTTCCATTCAAAAATGTAACCACTTCAAGTGACAAAGAACTCAGTTAGTAGAGGGGAAGTAAGTTTACAAGTACAACCGTAGAATACAGCTCCCCTTATAGATTGCTGATAAATAGTTTAAATATATGTAATTAATTAAATCTGTACACATCTTATAATTCATTAAATTTATTCATAAAGCAATGAATGAGGGTACGAAAGATACAAAACAGATTATTTTCTTGCAAAATGGTGGGAAAAATCTGTTCACTTCAATATTTTTTAGTGAAATATTATATAAAAGATTCTAGACTAAGTTACTACCTTGTATCAGCAGAACACATTAATTTGACATTTATCCCAAAGCTAAGAATATTTAATTTATTTCATATATATTTAATTGAGTAATTTTTTTAAATTAGCTTCAAATTGTACATTTAAGGTGTTTTGAAAGTATTTTTTAAAGAAAAAACCCACAATGTGTTGAGTTTTATTGTTTGTAGCAATACAAATGGTCAAACATCCAATGAAGTGAATCATTTTTATAGGAGCATCTAAACGAAAAAGAAGCCAGAAACTAAACCTAAAGTAGGACAATTGCACGGAAGCTTGGTTCACTTCTCTGTGAGTCTTAATCACACTCTGATTAACAGTAACAAAGAGTAAAAAGCTAGCAGTATTTTAGCCCGATTTCAACTCACCCCATTATTTTACAGAGAAAACAAGAGAAGAAAACTCAAATATCCACCAGCAACAAGAGGGAGAAAAATAACAACAACCAAAAATTCTTTAAAGCTCAGGATTTCTGCTTTCTGATGTCTTGGTGACTCATCTTACAAGTTCATCAGTGTTCAGGGTTAGACTCTGAGCCGAAGAAATCCTCAGGCTTGGCTGGAGGTCTCTCTCAGTGAAACACCTACTGGGTTTTCTGCTTTTGTTGATCTTCATCAAGGATAACAATTGATCACAAAGGAAAGTACTGCCAAACAAAAAGAAGGTTTTAAGAGCTTGGGTGCTCAGATGGGGCGTTGTGGTTGGGGGAGACGTGAAGACGCAGTAGCGGCCACAGAATCATGTTTTAATCTCACATTGGAGCTACATTGGAGCTCAGGTTTGATTCAAAATGTAGAACAAGAGTAAGATGAAAAAATAAGAATATAATGAAAAGAAAAATTTCTTAACAGCTTTTATTCCTCCTTTTCTTCTTCCCTGTTTGGAATCTACCTCTGGTCTACTGCTCATCTACTCCTATAAGGTCAAGTTTATGGTGCCATTGACCAAAATTGACCCAAAAATCTGTCCAATCAAATCAACAAGGAAAGTTACCACCCACGACTGACAAAAACGCCCGCTAAACATATAAAAGTGGCAGAGAAGGTATGGGTGTGGGTACCGCTTTGGGAAACATTACGGTGGAGAAGCGGCGTTTTATGCCTCATCTTCCTGTTGTATGGGGTTTTGGCAGAAATGTGATGCCATACTTTATCTTCTTTTGTGTTTTCATATAGCCTAGACTGTCACTATATTACAGACTGGTGGCTGCCTGCACCTAACATGGTGTCACCACACCAAACCAATGTTCTTTTAATTTAGTGATGATATGATCATAATCTAACCATGCTTTCTGTGTAAAGAAAAGTTGGAACGTTAAAGTGACAAAAAAAAAACTGCTTTCTCGGGTGTTACCTCTCCGTCCTCATGTATTACCAGGATCATCCACCACTGCTTTACCAACTCCTGGAATCCGTACATCAGTAGTGCCAAACTGGGTAGACAGATTTGAGATACAATTGCAGATGTTGCATGAGAAGTTGTTACAAAGCATGAAAAGAACAAGTGCATGACCAGGACATGAACCAGTAAGGATCTTGGTCTCTGAAATTATGAAAATTCACAAGAATCCAACCAAACACAACACTCTAAAAAGGATGCTGGTACTCAAGGCTTGAAAGTCTTTTCCAGTTGTGTTTTGATTTATTTTTGCTTGAGCTGGGCATCATTCCCTGCTAAAGCAACTTCAGTCAAGAGTTGGAAATATCAACCAACCTGATACACAGAAGTTAACAAATTTCCAAGCGGCGTCAGGCGACAATGAAACAGATAAAATACCTGCTGCAGAAAAACCATGTTGTTTGAAACTATGAATTTGAGTCTGATAGAGACTTTCACCAACAATGTACACAACAAGATGACATACCTGTTAATGTTCCTTTAGATATTTCCATACACATAACCAAGTCTCGAAGTCTGTCCTTGCGCTTCGCATTGAAAATGGTGAGTCCAGTGGTTACTGGCCAGAAGTCAAAGAGATGCTGCTCCTTTTACTGGTTCATTTTATTGACAGGAAAGATATTCTGTTACTCTGCAGAGAGACGACAAGCCTTGCAAAGATTTTCTAGTGCCACCATTGCCCTTCATCTATCTCAGTGGTCATTAAATAGAGAAAAATGTGTCTCCTTTTTCTATGGTTGTTATCTGAGTCCTAAATTTCATCCATCTATTTTTTGCCACGAGTGCAAGGCCATCACAGCAAAAACCCGAATCACGCAGGAAAAGAAGCATACACGCATATTTTGTTTCTTTATCTCCTTCACTAACCTAAGCCAAAATCCAAAAACAGCAGGTACTCTTATTGGGACCAGGATTAATTCCCAGGAGGACGAGTCCATCCGCACAGCACACGAAGGAAACTGGTTATGAGAATGTAGCAAATATGTGGCCATGCACATAGACACACATTTTAAGAGAGTTTAAAGCCACCATTAACACCAACATGTTTTTAAATGTGGTAAAAACATGGAGAACCTGTAGATTCAAATGATTCAAAAGAAAATGCTAAACTCCTAAAATTGAAATTGACACATTTTGATGTTTGCATCATAAAGTGGTGCTGGTTAATGGCATCTGATCATGTAGGAAGAGGGTGACAGAGGCTCTCACCTTTAAGGAATACCCTAGATTTGTCCTTCTCTTGAAATGTCCTTTTTCTCTTAACTATAAAGGTGAACTTGGCTGTTAGATTTTGAAAATTGCATTCTTTCAAAGGGGACCCCTTCTCTTTTTGCCACCAAATTGTGCCCGTTGTGATATAACTCTGAAGTGGGATGTCTGCACTCAGAAATCACACCAGCACTGATTTTCAAATCAAGACAATCAAGTAAAACATAAAATAGCTTTAGCTTGTTTACAGCTCTGTTGATTTTGGAAGAATTTAAGAAAAAATAACTGTTTTAATATTTTCTTTGATTAGTTTTTTTTGTTCTGGACACTGCAAACTTCTATTTGTTGTGTTCTCTGATGAACTGGAGCTAATCTCAAAGACATCGAATAACATGATTTTACTCAATTTACATTCGAAGTCATAAATAATAAATTGAGTATAAAGTGTGTGTTTAAGGCTGTATGGCTGACCCCCTGTGTGTTTTCTTACAATCTGTGTTGTATGCTCACAGACGCATAAACTCCTATTTGAATGCGAGAAGCGTACATCTCTTTCAGAGTATCTTCTTTGCCTCCCTGTCATTTTTTTTTTGCTCCCCCTCCTCTCTCGTCTTCTATCTCTCGGTTTCAAAGTGACAAATTGATGTCTGCACAGATCTTCATATCCTCATGCCGGAGACGTCACCACATCTCCCTGACAACACCCCCAGCCACTCGAGCACAAGGACACGCACGCACACGGCTGACATCTGGTACCACGGAGTACCTTGAAGTGCAATCTCTGTGGAGTGGTGTGTAGACGAGGACGTGTGTGGCTATTGTGTTTAATCACTTGGAGCTACAAGACGTTGCATGAGCGTACACAAAAACACAACTACATTTTGTTGAGATACAAGCAAAAGGTGTACGAGACATGTAACCTAAACTACAAATTATAAATATGCTTCTCAATGAGGGTGGTGTGTGATTGACAAAGTAGATGTACATGATGAGGTGCTGAACTGTGGTTCAGAAACTAAACACTTTCTGCACTCAAAAAGACATTGCTCTACATTTCTCCTCTGAGAAAGGGATCTCTGTCCCCTAAACTTCATGTTATTTCAACTCATTTTTACAGTTATTATTAATTTAAATTAAATTCTACCACAAAATACCTTATTATTCCCAAAGGAAACTAAGATGATGTATTACATCACAATATCCAAAGCTCTTCAAACATGGTGGTTGGAATTTACAACAAAAAGTTTTTTCTACTGATGCGTTAATCCAGATTATGGTTTAGCAGAAAATGTGCTAAAGTGTTAAACCGCTAACTTCAAGTGCTAAAATCACCGTATATCATACTTTATCTCAACTTAACGAGTCATATTTGTCATTGTCAGCTTCCAGCTTTAGTCCGTGAGGCAGACACCTTGTCTAATTTCAAATCTAGGCTTAAAACCTTCCTGTTTGATAAAGTTTACAGTTAGGAAGAGGTAGAGAAAATCAAAGTCATGGCAGATGGCTGCTTGTACTGAGCCAGGTTGTGCTGGAGGTTTCTTCCTGTTAAAGGGGAGTTTTTCCTCTCCACTGTCGCTACATGCATGCTCAGTATGTGGGATTGCTGTAAAGTCAACAACAACACAAGCCATTGTTTCTGTCTGCTGATTCCAGAGGAGTGAATGCTGCAAGTCAATGACTCCATGAATCTGCTGGGGTTCTTCAGAATAGAAACTTTTTCAAATTGATTTGTTTATGATTTATCTTTGACTTTAATGGATTTTCTTGTAAAGTGCCTTGAGATGACATCTGTTGTATATTGGTGCTGTATAAATAAACTGATACTTGATTCTTGATTTTACACCTTGGTGCACTGGTCGCAGTGTTTCCATAGTCAAAGTAAGAAAAGTGGCTATTGGCTGTCCTAAAATTGTTTAGATGACATCATCAACTAATCTATATATTTGGTTATTAAATTCAGACTGTAATAGGAGAGAGTAATATCAACTCTTGCAGGACAGAAAGTGATTAAAAACACTCAGTTTGTTTAGAACTACAAATCGACTTTCTGAAATGAATTTGATATCAACACATAAATCAATTTTTCAGTATATGAGATATAACAAGAAGACGGAGGCACTGAGAGCATAGAAGGTGATGAAGCAACTGAGGCTGAGTGAATCGAATATTTATGTATGTGAAACAGTTTTTTGGAGAACAAATAAAACTTTAAGAATGACATGTAATCCACTTTGTACTTGAGGATTAAAGGCAAAGTAACAGGTCCCTGCTCTCTGGGAACATTTTACTGCATAACTGTAAAACACAAAGCCTAGAAAAGCTTTCAATAACTGAAAAATCGTGTCTGTTTCATCTCTAATTGCTAGAGGCATGAAGGATATTGCTAAACAAGCAACGCTAGTTGTTTGCATTTTAGAAAAGGATTCTTTAAACAGGTCTTATGGTTTCAGGTTTATAGTTATTTGTTGAGTTTTGTTAACTCTGTTACATATTTTGCCATATGAGCCACATTACGACTTCAATTTAAAAGCATACAGGACATTTTATACTGCTTACTTTACAACTACAGGCTGCTGTTCTGCAGCAATCCATTCTGAGAACAGAACAAACAAAATCTTCTGCATAAATGGTGGAGAATGGGAATAAAGCATACAAGAATGTTTTGCAAGTATTAAGAATAACTTATGTTTTCATTGAAAAATGTAAAAACAAAAATTTAACATTTACGGCTATTTTAATGGAAATGGAAACTGTGATCGGATTGATACAGAATTTTTAATATTAATTTTATTATAACCAAAAGCTAATATTCACATCATCAACAACAATAGTTTATAGACTTTTGTGTTTTCAATTAAATGAAGGTCCTTCAGATAATATCAGCCTCTTGAAATGCAATGGATGCCACCATTTGTGAATTAGTTTAGCGGTTGAGCAATCGGAGCCACAAGGAACAGAAAGGAAGATCTGCACTGTTTGCTTCAGCCAGTCTCAACGTACAGATTTAGAACATCTGGCATCTTCTAGTGCAGAATTATGACACCTCTTCCCATCAATGAGCTAAAAGTCAATTAAAGCGCATTTATACCCACAATTATGTATCCGATTTAATATAACCGTATTTTTTGCTGAGAGGGGAGGGGTTAAAGATTGGAATTGGGCTGTTCACACTGAAAACTTGGATATGGATCTTATACGCCTGCTGTGCAAACTTGGGAAAACATAAACTCCTAAATGTACCAATTCCATTTCAGTTTTTTATTTCACCTAAAATAAATTGAAAAATAGTAAACAAACGTACAAAAAGTCTGCCAAGGGAACTGGTACTGTCTGCCCACAATCAAGACTTAAAAAAATCCCATATCTTGTCAAGAAAAACCTATTTGTATTTTAGTGTTGTATCATTTTGAGTGACCTGAGAAATCTGAACTCTAATCTAGACAAAAATCCTTAATGAGATTTTATGTTTTTTTTAGTGTGGGTCTTCCAGGGATTTTTTATTTCATTAATGATGGCAACCTGAAACAAAGTGTAATATATAACCTTGTAATCACCCATCTAATGGAAGTGAATTAAAGGTATATTAAAATCGTATTTCCACGAACCTCTGCGACATTTCTGAGACTGGAGTTTAAAGACTTCGTGTCAAGTTTTCTCTCGATGCCATTAAGGATTTTTCTCTTTAAATGTCAAAACTGATTTTTACTCCAGTAGTAAACATCCTTACTTTTTAACCAGTTTAATATGCACACAAGCATTTTTGCATGTATTTTAAACCAGCGAAGAAGAAAACTAAAGTGATACTACACTACCTCTTGGTTTGCAAGAAAAAAAAAACATATCAGGAGCATTGTTGAGAAGCGACTCCAAGTATCTCTTGTATTCAGCAGGCACGTACTCGTCCTGGTGAATAATTAACCTCGTGGGAAGAAAAAGGATTAACCGGCATTAGTCTGGAAACACTCCTGGGAATCTGCAGTCTAACTTCTCTCTTGCTGTCTCCTCTTCCGCTTTCCATTCTTCTCTGTTTCTGCCTCTTCTACACCAGCTGGACTTGGAGTGTGGCTTCCTCGGGGAACTGTCCACTTACAGGTTGCTGTCCTGAATTTCACATGAGTGATTAAGAATCTTCCTCGTCCTCTGGGGATGGGAGAATTTTATGTGGGGCTTCTGGCTAAAAAACTTGCTGCAGTAATGCTGATGCCCTTTAGCAATTGCTTCATTTGAAGTGTATTTTAGTTGAGCTTTAGAATGAGTATTTTAGTCACCCTCCTGTTTTTTCTGCATGTTCTCTTTATAAATTATGCTTGCTAAAATAAACAGCATATTTATTCAGTTTTTCTTGCTAAACAAGACTGCCATGGGTTTTTATCTTTAGACACGTCCCTTACCTTTAAAATAAGCTTCCAATTTTAGTCTGTGAAGCAGAGAGCTTGTTGTATTCTAAGGGTATATTTAAAACTGTTTGTTTTAATAAAGGTTTTAGCTTAAAAAAAAAAAGGTTGACGTTTGTCCGATAGTTGGATGAATATGGAAGTAGAGTGTAAAGCCTGGTCTGGTAGAAGGAAATTCAGTGGAAATAGGGTTCTCCTTAGCTTTACTTCTTCTATCTCATCCTAAAAAGTAGGTTTAGGATGAGACTGAAGCCTTCTAACAACAACAAGTTATTAGAAATTGTCATAAGTTCTTTTCTCCATCTACTGCTGTTAACTTTTCACTTTATTCAAAGGAAAAATAACAACTCAGTTAGCTCCTTTACTTTTATATTTGTTTTCTGTCTTCTAAAATCCCCCTTCAGTTGTTGCAGATGACCGTTTGTACTTAACCAGATTCTGGTTCTGGTTCTACTGGAGGTTTTTCCCTGTTAAAGGGAAGTTTATTTTCTCTACTGCTATATGCATCCTAAGTTTGGGGGATGGCTGGGATATCAATGACACAATGCAAGTCAGTCTACCATCTGACTGAATTTGGTGAACTGTTTCACTACTGGAATCAGTTGGAATGTATGCCCATACATCCATTATCTAACCCGATTATCCTTGTGGGGTCTAGTGGGTCTGCTGGCGCCTATCTCCAATTAACATGGCCGAGGGGCAGGGGTACACCTTGGACAGGTCGCCAGTCCATCACAGGCCAACACAGAGACATACAGGACAAAAAAACCCTCTCACATACACTCACACCTAAGGACAATTTTGGGTGCCTAATCAGCCTAACAGTCATGCTTCTGGACTGTGTAAGAAAGCCGGAGTTCCCAGAGAGAACCTACACATGCACAGGGAGAACATGCAAATTCCATAGAGAAAGACCAAAGGTCAACCCACAGCCTTCTCGCTGCAAGGCAACAGTGCTACCCACTGCGCCATTGGAATGTATTTAATGACTAAAATTGCTTGTTATAAAGTGCCTTATGATGTGATGAATTGAATTCCTTTAAAAGCACAAGTGAAACTGAAGCAGGATTTACTGTGAGGCTGATGGTGTCAAGAACAAAAATCAACACAAAGAGACACATTTTTGTGGCAGTTTGTGTGTCTTTGCACCTTCAAGCTATTGGAATTACATCTTTCAGCAGATACTGAAAGCAGAAAAAAAGCCTCTAAAACTCCTTCTTATTCTAAGATTAAAAAAGGATAAGAGGGATAAGCTGTGAAATTATGATAAACCCAGTATTTGCTAAAAGGATATTTAGGTTATTAGCCATACCTCGGATGGTATTTGTGTGTTGGTATTTCTTTAATTCCTCTCCAGTGATTGCAAATCAATTAGTCTAATCATCCTTTTAATGTTTGCAAAATTCATATTCTAAAATCCAATTTATATTATATCCTGTATCAGATGTATTAAAGCCAATTCTTTATTTCGAAACACATAACTCAGGTTTGCTGCATTTTAAGGAACAGTGCAGCTGAGTCACTAAGTAAATGGTTTAGTTGTTTTGGAAATGTGAAATGTTTACCATAGGTGTCTGTCAAGGAAGGAAGTCAAACCACAGGAAACCCAACGGGCCCATCCAGGACACAGCCTGTATCTAACAAAACAACAATATGTTTGAAGTAACATGTTATTTTTGGGGTCCCAACCTTAAAAGTCTGTGTAGCGACTCTATATAACTTAATAATGCTACTTCTTTTCAATCAGAAGTCAGCATTTGTGACTTTGAGCTGTTAATTATATTATACTGCACATTACAATTAACTGAAAGATACTATTGCCGTTTCCTCTTGTTGTTGTTCCTGTTTTCACCATTAAGAAAGGCAGTTTTAAAAGAAAAATGCATCCATCACCTACCAAGATGAAGTGTCCACTGTAACGTGACTTCAAATGAGAACAAATACAAATTTCGGTCCCAAATAAACTGGTCTCAAATCTGAGGCTTCCAGTTTAAAATGTAATGCATGATGACCTAAGAAGTTGACTACAAGGTGATCAGGTTAGGGTAGCCAGTGAAATAGAAAGTTCTACAATGTTTTGAACTTCTTCAGCTACTTAAGATTAAATCGAGTTTTTCTTCTTGATTCTCGCCTCTTGGTGCGGCTGATCTTTCTGTCACCTACTCCATCTTTATCACCATAATCATTTTTTTTACAAAGGCCCATTTGATGGAGCTAATGGATTCTACATTTTGGTCATTTAGCTGATAGGACCACTCAACAGCCGCTGACATCGCACAACCTTCAATTACACCAAAGTCACATGCAAATATGTGCTGGCGTCGGAAGCGAGGAAGTCACACCTTTAAACCAAAACACACATCAAAACCGACATGGAAACCTTCGCCGCTTGCTGTGCACCTAATCACATGAATTAGGAGGTGCACTTAAACCAGCATCCTCACACACATGCTGTTTTCAAAGTGTTTCCTCTTGACAAGAGCGAGCGTTACCGAAAGGTTTTCCCTCCCACACACACTTGTACAAACAAGAGGAGAGAGCTGCATGAGAGCACTTGTGATTCTGAAGTCATTATGAGTTTGCATACACTCATCTTTTTTAACGCGTGTGTGTGTAAAGGCATGCGAGTTTAGGCAGGATCAGAACAAACTCAGACAAATATACAAAATGTTTTCCAGGAACTATAATTTCATTTACAGTTGACTTAATCCTGACACGTCTGAACAGTTAACAGCAGGAGGTCCGAACAGCCGAAATGGAGTCAAAATCACTGGTTAGACCCTTGTTTTGACAAATGATGCTGAAAAAGAATCAAGCATATTTTGTAGTCAAATGCATGCACAGTTGCATTTTGGGAAAACATTTCAAAGTTGATTTGTTAACTGTGAAAAAAGTTTAGCAACATGCCTGTATGTGTATAATCCTTTATTGATTCAAGAGGACTCCACAGCACATAACTCCTCATTAAGTCATTTAAGCATTTAAAATCTGATGCTCTGATCAAAATGCTTCCACTGGATGGATGGATGGATAGATGGATGGATGGATGGATGGATGGATGGATGGATGGATGGATAGATGGATGGATGGATGGATGGATGGATGGATGGCCAAGCCAGTTTACTGGATTAAATTTAATAGAAAATTAGGTGAACTAAACACAGGGTGATGGTAAAAAGACATTTTAACTACCTTCACACAGAAGGTGAATGCAACCCATTCTAAACTTTTTTACTGCAATGTCGAACAAATAAATATCAAACTTTTAAATTCTTCATGGGAGACGTGCGTCATAATCCTGCACCAGACGAAGCCAGACGAAGAAGTTCTTGTTATGAAAAATTTTCAATTCATAATCAAGACCTGCCCTGAATCTAGCCACCGTCTCTCAATCTAGCCAGCTCTTGTCTTGAAGCTCAACATCAAATGTAAAGGTTCAGTTTACCAGTAAAAATATGGATAGAAATGCTCAGCGAAAAAAAATAAATTAAATCCTTACTTTATTTGCACCACTTTGCAAATGATTGTACAAACATGCATTTATAAGTAGAGATAGAGAAGATAAGTTTGTGGATGCAGAACCAGTATGACAAAACTTCAAACTTAAGGGCCATGAATGCTTTTTCAGGACACTAAAAACCTACTGTTGACACACACTAATTCAATAACACTATCAGTGAATTTGTGACAAACAAGGTGATTCTAGATGATCTCTCTGTTTATTAACATTTATTTGAACTCTCTTTAACAACTGAATGTTAATGAATTGAGGCTCTAAATCCATCAGTTTGAAAATGCCTGGAAACCAACCCACAAAAACATTTTCAGAAAGTTTTTTTTGTTGTTGTTTTATTGCTATCTCTTTGAAATCAACTAGACGACTTTATTCTAGTTTCATTTAACTCTCCAGTCCAAAACGTAAACAAGAATGATATTTATTTAAAGAAAACGGGGGTAATTTACTTTTTTGTACCTAAACAATAAAAAAAAGTATAGGCAAATGTACATGTGGGGTTTGTATTAAAAGAGACAGCATAAACAATTAAAGTCAGTGTTTGGGACCAAGCTGTAAAAGATTAGCAGAAGGAAAAGTTGCTTAAATAATGGAAAACCTAAAATTACAAGCAAAATTAAAATCTACTCAATAAAAGAAAAGTACAAGGTATAGAGTTGGGTTAATTGGAATAAATTAAATGGATTTGTAACAGAACATTTTATTTGATTTAATGTTTACGAATCAATTGTTTAAGCGGCATTTGGTTTTGTTTTTAGTTTGATCCATTCATTATTATTATTATTATTTGTAGTATTTGGTTGTTTGTTGAATTGTCCGAAATTACATTCCATTCCATTCCATAAGGAAATAAGCAATGCGACTTCATTCATTTCCATCGGGTCATATGCTAGCGGCCCCAAGCGTGGTGACCACAATAACACAAAGAATAACTGTAAAATAAAGGTAAAGCGTCAGAGAAAGAATCACAGGAGAAATCTAGTCATTTCCCAAATTGTGTCTCTTCTTTCAATTCAACAAATTCACATTTTACATTCAGTGCATTTACTTGTCAAATACACAAATTGACTACAAAAGTCAAATAAAAGGCTTTTCACAAATGTATTTATCAGTTATTAATTCTTTCTCTCTTATTTACTGCTAATTAAACTGTTTCTTCTCTCTTTTAACTCAGCAGTGCAGATAACATACATTGCCTTTAATGTTTCCTCACATTAAATTCTTAGCAAGAACCACGGCAGCAACAAAAAAAAAAAATCTGTCCTTTATCCAGCATAGAATATTTTTATAGTGTTTGGTAGCTTGAAGGCCTTTTTGCAGTTGCTGCATCTAGAAGAAAACTAAGCTGTTGATCTGACCTTAGATGGAACCTTTAAACAAAATCCCTGTACAAAGGGAGATCAGGGTCTGGGTTTACTCACACTCCACTAATAGGCACTAATAAAAATAATATCTGGTCTCAATGATGTGTAGGCATGAGTATTAGAGTAGCGTTTTTGTTTTCCTTTAAAGTTTGTGTATGTGTGAGTAAAAAACTGAAGTTAAAAACCCACAACTGGAGTTTGAACTTTATCACAGCCATGAGAGCCTGCAGCACCATCACAACAGCTAAATCAACCCCTCATCTGCTTTCCTCTTCCGCTCTACTCGCAACTCATTCAAACCTCCTTCTTCACTACCATGCCTCCCACACTTCTACTCATTCTTTGTTTTATTAAGCTTCAGCTTTTCACGCTCTGTACTCTTCGTTAGATAAATGCAGAGAAAACAATATCAGGCATGTCTTTACGGCTGTAATTTTGTCTGTTTCTGGGCGTGTGTTTGCAACACTGTTAGTTTGGACAAGTGTACACTTTCATCGAATCCGACAAAAGCCCACTATAGAATGGCTGCAACCATCAAACAGCAGCGCTGACCTTCAGCTGATGAATCAGCAGATCCACGGTAGTGGTCAGATAGCAGTTCTGTTTATACATCACCAGCATTTTGGGAGCTTAAACTGTGTTCCTTATCAGAGGAATGCCTGTATAGGTCTAAACGTATGCATAGAGTACATCCTGCAGTGTGTCATAAATAGTGCATTTATCTCCTACAATGTAATAATTCTAATAAAGATTCCAAATTTTCCCTTCACATTTCAGTCTGATTATTTACTACCTGGATATTTCTTCACACTGAGTGGACAGTTTCCCTGGACAGACCAGGTAACTGTCAAATCCACTTTACAGAAATCCTGCTAGCGCTACTCCAAATATCTACAGGTTGGTACCGAAAGGTACATTATCTTCGACTTCTCTGCAGCATATGTTTCAACGGGGTAACTTGATCCACATTCCAATTGAGAAATCAATAATAAATCTCCTCTGAATTCAAAGCTAAAAAAAACTGCTAACACTGTTTTTTTCCCATCAATCATTAAATAGGCAAGAAAATTTCTCAAAGTAAGCAGTATTGATTAATGGTGAAATACATAAACTGAATTACTGGTCAATCACATATCCAGCCGGCTGAATAGCTCAATTGAAAAGATATACCTGTCTTTTGCACAGGGGGCCTGGGTTCAAATCCAGCCCGGGTAAGGATATACACCAACAGCATCCAGTGTGTCTCCTTAGGCAAGACCCTTCACACTAATGCCTACTTTGTAAGTTGCTTTGGATAAAAGCGTCTGCAAAACACTAAACACATGGCAAAAAATATTAAATATAGAGCTAATGACAGCTATTACATATGTTGTTAAAATGAAATAAACATTGAACTATTTAAAATAAAGTTGTGAACGAATTATATGAATTTAAAGAAAATGTTGGAATGGCATTTTAGCATGATTTAAAAGGTAAAACACATAAAGGGAGGGGCAGTACTTGGCTTTTTAAACATGTTAGGGTTTGACCAGGTAGGTTAGAAACACATAATATTTGCTGGAGATGATGGAGAATCGCAAATCTTTGTCCCCTGTATTTTTATGGTTACTAACAATCTGGGTTGTAGCTGCTGAAGGCAAACTTTGCTCAAGAGCTTCAGATTGACATTTGCAAAGTGGAATATGTTGTCTTCACTTTGGTTTTCTCAGTCTTTTTGCAGTGAAATGACTTTTTCTATTAAAAAAAAATCCCTTCCACTACTTGATACCTTTAGTTGCAACAAAACCTTTTGCTGTAGCTCCTAAACTCTCAGCAGGGTATTGCTGTCAGTTGGCCTGCCAGTTAAGTTTTCAGTCTGCCAGTTTGGACTAAAAGCATTAGCATTTAAATTCAAGTGCCTAAAGGTGTAATAGATCAGAGTCTTGAATCTGCACCTTTGGAAGGAAAGATTTCACATTAGGTGTGTTGTCTGCAAGGCTGTTGGAGTAAAAAATTAAAACCTTTACCAAACTAAACTTTTCAAGTGAATAAAAGGGTGCAGGTAATCTATTCTATATACATCTTCAGATGGTTATTGAAAATGTTTGTATCAATTTATAATATATATAATACTCATTTATTAATATAAAGTTAATGTATAAACAATAACATCTGTACCAACATGCAGAACTGATGAAAACAATCAAAAATTGCATTCACATTTTTATGTTACCAAACCTTAAACCACACAACAAGGGCTCCTCAGCAGGTCTTAAAGATTGATTTCAATTTGAGATTGGACTTTGGCCATTCATACTGTCGTTGAAAGGACAGATATGGGTTACATATAAGCCAAAAAGTATGGGTGGCTTTTTCTTGATCAAGGTTTAATTTATTTTTATGTTGATTTAAAAAAAGCTACCCACTAATAAATATCAAAGATCAGTTACAGTCACTAGCTTAGCCTTTATCATTAGGAATTTTATATTAAGCAGCGGAAGAACTTATAGTTTAATTGAATTGCCTTTAAGGCATTGTTTAAAGTTCTAGTTTAGTTGGAAATAATTTCATCTAAGCAAACCGTTTCTTACATAGGAGTTGTTATATGATTGTACCTTGTTATTTTATGTTAAATACAAACAGAATACTGCTACAATGCTTATTATTCAAGAAATCTGTCACACAGGCAAAGCCACCTATTTTTGCAGCCAACTCTTGGTTCCCCGCACAGTTTGAAAACATGATTGTAAGGGTAATTATGATCTCTAAATTGGCTTTAAGTGTGGGTTTATGCATTCATGGTTGTTTGTCCTGTGTCTCTGTTGCCCTGCGACCTGTTAAGGGTGTTCCCTGCCTCTTGCACAATGACTGCTGCAGGTAGGCAACAGCCACAAGATGGATGAATGTATGCCAGTAACATCTATAACTCTACCATGGTAACCAATAAACTGAGCTGCCTTATTTCCAAACGATAGCATAAATATTTTTATTTAGTTTTAAATCTGCATTTTTGTCTTCATGTACTGTCACTCCCTTCAATTTTCAGTAGTTTTTCCTGATTTTACCTCATTGCTATGCCAAAAATTCATGTTACACAAATCAACATTATGCAAACACACTTGCAGGTGGAGCTAATGCATCCTGTTAACATCAGAAAGACTGTTAATTAAAAAGGGATGAAGGAACAATTTAATTTGTGGCGCCAATAGACCTGGTTAATGGCTATGTTACCCAGTACATTGCTTAAAGTCCACAATTTAATCTCACTACTTAGATATTAAACTTTGTCTCACATAAAAGACAAAATTACAACAAAACATTTAAAACATACCAGTATCATTTTTCCACTTTGTTGCCAAGGGCTCAAAGTGTCAGGGATTGTCTTTCTGTTGTTGGATAATGACTCAAAGAATGTTACAGAGATGCAAAGTGATGAGATATATCTTTTAACTCCGCCAAAAACTAGTTGAATGTAGGCAACGCCTGTACAGAACAAAGAGCGCACCCTCTTTTAACGTAGTAGATCCCAACATACACTCACTACACTCAAAAGAGTTTTATATAAAAAAAGGCAGATTGTTTAAAAGCATTTAGGGGTTTAAGTACCAACCGGATCTAAAACTCAGTCCACACAACAAAAAAAAGGGATAAATTAATTCTATATTGTATCTAAAAGACAATTTAATTGTGAGATATTATTGGCAGTTTCAAATCAGAGTTAGTTCTCAAGTCAGATTCTGTGAGGGAGATGGGTGGATGAGAAACAGTCAGTGTAAACTGGAGGTATTGCGTCATCAAGGAAAATGCTGAGTTAGTTGGCGTAGGTAGTTTCCAAAGTTATCCTCTTGAGGGAGGAGAGGACCTTTAGTGACTATAGTTTCGTATGAAGTAACCATAGGGTGTCCTTATGCTAGGGATTCTTTGCCACACAGGATAGTATACAGTATAATCCCCTATATTCTTAAAACGGTAAATAAATAATCTGATTACAAACAAATTGATGACGGTTGCAGTTTTGTTTTCCTGTAACCAGGAATCATCTTGGGTGAGACACTTTAACTGCTGGTCATGCTCCTATAAACTGGGGCTGTGTAAGCTGTTGCCATAATGTAGTTTACCACAATTAACATGTAAACGGGTTAATGACTAAAAGAAATGTGAACCAAGTTTGGGTCCTCTGGGGTTGAAAATGTGCTATTTACTATTAAATCCAACAATGGTAGCTTGACATGAGATTGGTAAGTGGCTTTATTGTTACAATTCAAAAGTCAAGGAAACAATGAAGGTCATCAACAGGGCAGGCAAACCAGATCCTAAACATATACAGTGATTAGGATTCGGGTACAGTTAAGTGAAGCAAGGTTCAGAGCCACAATCAGAGGCTAGGTTAATACTGCAACCTATATGGGCAAAAAAACAAAAAAACATACCCAAAGTAATTCTGAATGAACAGCTCAGTAGGAGGTGAGGCTCAGCAAGAAGAAAACAGGCAATGTACATGATTAGCCAGAAGCACTAGGAGGGGCCTACTAGTGCAAATGCAAAGAGGGCTATTTGTAAAATAAAGAGCATCAGAAAACCCTGAGAATCTTCTTTACTGTTTTAGAACAACAGACTGTCTTCAGAGGCCTCTTTATTATTACAGCAATACAGACTTTTACAGTATACAATTGCTGCCAAGCACCCTGATCAACCATTACAAATCTTTGAAGTAACTTTGATAATATCAGTTTGAACACTATTTAATTTCCCATTGCGATTTCCATTGTGTTTTTTTTGTTAAATTTTTACTTAAAGCAAACTATTTGCTGAAAGAGATTAACTATAGTTGTAGTGTGTTTTTCAGAATATAACAAAACTATGCTAAAAGCAGAATCAATTACTGAAGGTTATCAAGGGGTAGCTTAACAGTGGTAGCTTTAAAAAGTGCCAGTTTTGCAGCAACAGGTGGGCCAAAGGTTTGCAGATGAGACGAGAGGTTTGCTTTAAAGGCAGCGATTTGTTCAAGCACCGTCTGTTGCTCTGGGTGAGTTGCAGTTTCTTTTTAAAGTAGTCTTTTGTCACGCATCACAGAGCTGTCACAGATCAGCCTCAGCTCTTTTATGTCAAGTTCACACAGATTCACACAATGCTGTTCACAATAATTGGTTTAACATGTGTGGTTTTTGTTTTAAGGTGTGGAGTTCAGGCTCTATGTTGCGTTATCCTTATTGGCAGCCTGTCTCCTCACCTGCTGAGCCAATCAATCTGACTCTGTCTGTTTTTGTGCTTTTAAAGAGGTGAAAAACTGTGTGAAAAACTACCCAGGGAAAAAGGAAAGATTTGTAGTTTGTTGACTCCAAATTAATTTGTGAGACCAGACCTGATTTTTTTTTCTCTCAATGGACTCAAAACAGGTGATATTAAGTTACTGACTGATGCAAACATGTTCAGATAGAGCTTTGCTGGGGGACGTGTAGGGCCCAGTAACTGCCAGATGCAAAATACATATAAATAGATCATAAAAATTACTTTGATTCATTTAGGAAACTGCAGAAACAGATGAGGACTATCTGCCTCATATCTTGTTATATCTGTCCAAATTAAGAAACCAGGTTGCACAGGTTAGTAACATCAATACTAATGACAGTGGTGTCCCCATAATCACATCATCCATCTATCCTTAGTCTTTAACTTATGTCAGATTGTTTGATACGGGTAACAGGCCCAGTGGGACCTAGAAATTCTTTCCAGATCATTCTGTACAGATCCAAAGAAATTCTCGAGTAAAAAATATATCTGTAGTCCGCCAGAGTCACAACTATCAGTTCAGAAATTTATATCACCATCACACAAATAAGTTGTCCCAGGAGAAAAAAATTACAAATTTAGCTCTTAGAATTACAAGTATGACACCCCATAGCACTCTGTTCAAGCCTGGGGGCAGTCGTTTGAGCAGATATAGCCCCAAGACTTTAGAAAGACTATGAGGCAGATACAGTCCAAGATTAAGCAGAGTCCACTACAGATTGACACACCTCCACAAATTAGCCTTACAACAGCAAACCCAGAATTTCCATATAAGGAAATATCTCTCCCAGCAATCAGAATGAGTTTAAGATGTTTTGCCTCTCCTGCACTGCTATGTCTTCGTTACTTAGAATTAAATTATTCCTTTTGGTTTTATTCTTGTATTTTTGCGGATTGCTTGGTTTTGGATATTTTGCCAATCTTGGTAACTTCATGTAATGATTCTGTGTGAGAAAACAGTTTTCACTTATTTACTTGTTGTCTTGTTTCACACACATTTACTCTATTAGCACTCTATTAGCTGGAATCAGACTAATCACTTCCTTTTGGTTTTTTCATGTTCCAAATTTATTCCGTTGCCATATAATCCTGGTTCCTTCAGGTTTTCATTGGTTTATTGCTACTACATGTTTCCCTGCTACTTCCAAAATGATTCTGCTTTCCTCTTTTTCAGAAATCATCAAAAACTGCAGAGACAACTCTCGTGTCCTGTTTGCTACAGTGAGCAGATTAACAAACCCTCTAGTATCGCTCCCCTTGGAACTGATTTCTACATCCAAATGTCAGGAGTTTTGCATTATTCTTTAATGATAAAGTTCAAGGCATTAAAAATGCAGTTGTTTCCACAACAGACATTGCTACTCTAACCCCAGTTAGACATATAGAGCTGACACAATTCACACCTTTCTCCGATAAAACAGTCGAAGAGCTCATCTGCAGCCTGAGTCCATCTACTTGCTGCCTTTATGAGTTACCCACCAGATTCCTAAAGTCTGAGCCGAGCAGTTTGCTGCCACAACTAGCTCATTTAGTCAACATCTCACTTAAGACTGGAATGTTCCCAAAGGCCTCGAAAACTCCTGTTATTAAGCCTCTACTAAAGAAGAGCAGTTTGTAAACCACAGTACTGAACAACTTCCGGCCCCAATCAAACCTGCCATTCTTAGGAAAAGTGCTGGAAAAAATTGTATACCAACAGCTGAGTGACTTTCTCCTGTCTAACAATGTGTTTGATGATTTCCAGTCAGGCTTTAGGCCCCACCACAGCACTGAGACAACTCTGATCAAGGTGACAAACGACATCCACCTAAACTCAGATGCAGGCAAAGTCTCTGTCCTAGTTCGGCTGGACCTGACCGCCACCTTTGATACAGTTGACCATGTGATTTTATTACAGAGGTTAAAAGACTGGGTGGGAATCAGTGGTATGGCTCTCAACTGGTTCAAGTCCTACCTTGAGGACAGGTGTTACTTTGTTCAAATTGGGAACTGCGTCTCCGACTGAATGGGTATGACCTGTGGGGTTCCCCAGGGGTCGATCCTGGGACCCCTTTTATTCAATCTGTACATGCTTCCACTGGGCCAGCTAATACGCAGCCATGATGTGTCCTAACACAACTATGCTGATGACACTCAGATCTATGTTTCGCTGGCAGCAGGAGAACATGGGCCTGTTGATTTATTGTGTCACTGTATTGAACAGATCAGTCTGTGGATGCAGAACAACTTCCTCCAGTTAAACTCAGACAAAACTGAAATCATTGTCTGTAGCCCACAGAAACAAAGACAAAGTGTCATCAGTTACCTTCTGACGCTCTCTCTGGAACCTAAACATCAGGTCAAAAATCTTGGGGTAATACTCTATTCTTACCTGAACCTCAACACCCACATTAAATCAGTAACATCAGCAGCCTTTTACCATCTTCAAAACATTGCCAGAATCAGAGGAATAGTCTCTAAACCAGAACTAGAAAGACTTATCCATGCTTTTATCTCTAGCAGGTTAGACTACTGTAACGGCCTGCTCACTGGACTTTCTAAACGGGCCTTAAGACAGCTTCAGAATATCCAGCATGCTGCTGCTCGATTTCTGACCAAAACCAGGAAATATGACCACGTTTGTCCAGTACTCAAGTCTCTGTACTGGCTTCCTGTCACTCAAAGAATATACTTTAAAACAGCCTTGCTGTGTTCAAGTCTTGGTTTAGCCCCAAAGTACATATCTGACATGTTAGATCCATATGAACCAGCCCGGACTCTGAGAACCTCAGATAGTGGCCTCCTGCTTATGCCCAGAGTCAGGACCAAACAAGGGGAGGCTTCATTCCATTTTTTTGCTCCTAAAATCTGGAACAGTCTTCCTGAAGAAGTGAGACAGGTTTCAACTCTGGTGATGTTTAAATCCAGGCTGAAAACAGCCTTATTTAACTGTGCATATAGCAACTGAGAATATTATTACTAGTACTATAGTTAATATTTTATTTTATTTCTTTTAAATTCAAATTTGATTTTATTGTTTCATTTTCTGATCTTTCTTCCTATGTAAAGCACTTTAATTTGTCTTTTACACGAAAATGTGCTATACAAATACATTTTCCTTGCCTTACCTTGCCTTGCCTCTTGCCTATGTCTCTGAACAGCTTTATAAAAAACTAGTTCAAAAAGATGTTTATTATCATAGGACATCCTTGTTTCCACCAATGCTTTGCCTAAAATCTTTTTGTTTCTACTACCTCCAATGCAAGACCCCGCAACTAAGGAAGCAATGGCTCCATGTACAACCAGCGATTCCACCTCGTCGCGTTAGTCATGAAAGACAACACCACAAGACAATCGTGGTTCCAAATACCTCACCAACTGCAGTACACAAAAAGGGCATCAATACTTCAACTGAATTTACCTAAGATGCGGTTTTGCAATTTAACACACCTACTCACCTCTTTATGGAATCTGCTTTGGAAAAGTTCCATTGTAGATGTCTAAGATGTTAGTCGTCTATCATTGTGAGTCTAAAGGTTAACTTTGGTTTCTTATACCCCTTTTCCACTAAGGGTTGGTTCCTTGCTGGTGCTAGAGTCAGTTCGTGGCTGGTTCCAAGTGCTAACAAACAAAGAATCGTTTGTTTTTCCACAAAACAAACTGGCTGCTGGACGAAAAGGTACGTGATTACGTGGCTCCATGCGTATGCGTACGTCACCATTACCCAGTAGATTTAGCGCCAAATCCAACCGCCACAAGACCACAACAACACTTTTTAAGCTTGTTAATAATTTGCTCACCACTGCGTTGATACCCTCCTGCACCATAATGTTCCTTTGAATAGCAATACATTTGCAATATTTACAAAAACTTAAGGTGACACATCTAAAGCATTGAAGAGAAGAAAAAAGAAAAAAAACACAATATGTTAAGGAAATGTGCATTTGTTGAGTTTTCCTCACCTTCCTCTGTGTTTTCTACATTTTTTACACTTTGAATCCAAGTCATGTCTGTTGCTTTTCTTCTCCTCTTAAGCCAAGTTTCACGCAAGCTGTCACTTGATATTTCCTTTTACAGCCAATCAGATCAGAAGAAAGATTTTTCCCCCAGCTGACAAACATATGCATGAGCTCAACTGGAACAGGATGTTACACCTGTGCTGCGTTCAACGGCCCATGAATAAATAGAAAAGCGGCCGTGATAAAAGGATATGTTCTCTTCTGGTTATCAAAGACACTTTTGTTATTACTAAATGTATTGCATTTATGTTTTACTGTCATGGAAGGCAAAAGTGCCTCAACATTTTTTTTACAAAACAGGTCAAGCACTTTAAACAGAGAATCCCAATTTATAGAAAGCAAAAACAAAAATAACTAAATTAAGTATATAATCTTGATGGATCAATTCATCATATCGGGACAATAATATATCAACATACCCAAAAAAACAAGTTTGTATGAACATTTCTGACTGAACACTGCTGTGTATACAGAACACTTAAAACTATCTGTACCATGAGATAAAATGCAAATCAACCCATCAGATGCCTCATTTGTCGGTATTACACGCTCACACATTTAAATCTGTCATATCTTACCAGTCTGCCCACAGACCCTCACACGAATGCGTGACAGCCATCAAACTCAGTGTCAAGCAGACCTCCGCACTTCGCGAAATCCGAGCAAAAATGTAAACATGTTCATGCAGACGGCTGACACCTTCAAAACCATTTCATACCTACTTATGAACCCACTCTTGCATCAAACATGTGTTAAGACATTGATTTCCAACTGTCAGCATCCAGGCTGCTGAGGTCTTTCTCTTACCAGATGGTTTAGGCACATGATTTGTTCTTCCCTGTCAGTCAATAATAAATCCATTTTTCAGACTGCAAATATTATTTAACAGTAGGAATCTCCAAACTGTTTAAAGGCAACACTTTAAATGTGTTCCTAGCAAGGGATAAATTAATTAAATGAATAATCTTTATATATATTTTCAATACTGTGAATCACACTTTGTAACTGATCATAGACACAGAATAAACACCAATATGTTCACTTTTCAGCTCTTACTGAATTATGACAAAGTTCACCAAAAAAACCTGGACAAAAACTCCGAAATCATATTAGATGCTGTTCCAGAAACCTTTTTGACTACATATAAATCTTGATGTCTTTGTGCAAATAGCAATCATTTGACAAATTGAATTTCAGCAAAAAAGTCGAAAAATAACTTCCAGACCTGCTATGTAAGTTCAGGTTGGCTTGAATTCAGTTTGTTTTATGAAATTTTTTCCAAGCAAAAATTATTTAAGTCAAATCATTCATATTTTTCAATTTGATCCTTGCTATTAAAAAGTGAATCACTTTCGGTTTAAATCAGTTTGAAGTTTCCAATTTAAGTTAAACCCAGCAGATTGCATAGTCATTGACTTGTCGATCCACTTGTCATGGATCAGCTTGCAGGCACAATAGATCATAGCTTTGTTTAATGATTTGAAATATGTAATTGTGACAGAAACGATGGGTAGTACCCTGTCGTTGATGATCTCTGGAGCTGGGTACCCATCCCCTTTGTGAACTCACCCAACATCTATTGGATCTATGAGAACAAGCAGGTATAGACAATTGGGTGGGGGGATGGGGGTGGGGTGTCCCTTTCACCTCTCTGTTCATGTAAATATAAATATGTTTACTATCATTGCTGTGGACCTAATTTCATAGCTACCACTGTTGTGCACAATATGCACATCTGCCAGGTTATGGAGAACCATGATTACTTTCATAGTCAGTGGAGATGCATTATAAGCATGAAATTAATCTGAAGAGATATCAGTAAGCCAATTAGTAAAAACCATATTTCATTTCAGCTCTGGTCAGCAATTTGACAAGGTTCAGGAACGCGTTGAACGACCATGACACCTCATTTGCAGGACTGTTAGATAACGTTGTGGTCGTAAATCGCCCCACATAAGAGATTTCCCAGCAGCCCTAAGTTGTTCAGAGTGAAAGCCCAGGCTGTTATTTTCAAGTCTGGCCATGTTGGATAGATATCCTTGAACAAAGCTAAACAAAATTAATCTGGTCTAGGGGGAACTCATTCCAACTAAACTCCAAACCAACAATGGCAAAACGGAAGAAAGTTGTGTTGCTATATAGAGAGACTAAATAGCCGGAAATGGAAATAAAGCTAAAACAAAAAAAATAAAATTAGAATGGGCAAAGTAAATAAAGTTTCCAAGGTAAAAAGACACTAAAAAGACAGAGACTGTAAGAATGTGGGGGTTGCCTAGTCTTACATGTCTTATTTTGCATCAAGGTCAGTTTTTTTAATTTTTCAGCACTGATGATCATCAGCTGATCTGATTTTACTTTGACAGTAGCTCACCTGTTGGTTAATTATCATAGTTAAGTGCTATTACGTTTATTACCTATGGTAAAGACATGTGGGTAAAGACCAAAGATCAAAATCCCAGATACACTCAAAAAATAGAAACTGTCCGTTTGTTCAATTTTCTTGACTTTAACATGTAGTTTCTACTCAAATAAAAGTGATTGTAAGACTTACATTATCAGTAAATGTAAATTTTATTTAAAAGCAAAATAACTCAAGATTTACTTGATTAATTCATGTTGAGCTTACAGGAAGTAATCAAGTTCAAGCACAAACGTGAAAATCTCGGACGCTATCGCAAAATGACACCTCAACGGAAGACGAGGACAAAACAAACGTGAGGAGCGGATGGGAAGTTTAAGGTCAGCTTGAATCTAATGTCCTCTAACAACATAGATTACCATAGTTGAAAGTATCTTACAAACATTACTACATTAATGTATTTATCATTCAATTAATGGATGTATTACTTTAGAAATGACTCATAGCAATTGCTCGGTTAGCATGTGGCTAATTCAAGACATGAGTGAGCTAGCATGCTTTGTTCAACATGTTACTGTCTGTCAGCTTATGGTTGTAATATCTTATGATGATGACATTTAGAGAGGTACTGAAAAGTAGTGTTGAATGTTTTTTTTGAGAATTAAAATTAAGGCCAAGTGTGTTTGTGTGTGCGTGTGCACCTGCGCTTGTGCGGGCGTGTTATAGCGCTACACGCTTTGACGCATGAAAGCCGAGTCATGCCGTTTACGATGCAGAAAACCGAGGACAGTTGTTAGGGACCACATAGAGGAAAACTACATCTCGTTCTCTAAAATATGCAGCATCTAAGCCAGGGGTGCCCAAACTGATGCGCAGCTGATAAAATAAATATGCAATGAGCTATTTTTTGTTTGGGGGGGGTAGATCCCTTGGGTTTGGTCATCTTTGGTCATCTCGCAAGCTCAAAGTGTCGGCACCCCTGATGTAAGCGTTTAGCCCCTTTAAAATAAAAGACACACACTCAAGAACAGTGTGCAAAGTGAGGTCAGCACACTCCCACCAGCGGATCAGAGAACACCTCAGGGGGGTCAGCCACGTGCGAACCAAGCAAGAATTCTCTCATCTTCAGGGTGGTTAAGATAAAAGGGTCTGCTTTGCTGGTGCAGCTGAAAAGTTCTTTATCACGCAGGAGAGTGTAGTCAAACAAGCAGGTCCTGTTGAGTAATATAGTTATTTCTGAAGTGCTTTGATTCAACTCACTGATGCTTGACATTTGAATGTTGATGAGGTTGAGTGGATTAACAAATGACAACAGATGGTCTGAAGTTGAACTTTTTAATGCTACACTCTTAAGTAAAATCTTGACCATAGTCTTAATCTGAGATAATTTTTCAATTTTTCCTCTTTCCACCGTATTTCAGCATTTCAGTAAACTATGGTAAATTAGTTCACAAAGAGTTTTAGATAAAATACCAAGTGACTTCACAGCTGACTGACTTTTGGGATGATGCTTAAATGATTGATTTTATCAATATTGTCATATTCACATTGCAATACTTTAATGTCTAACTTTATTTTACTTGTCATTATTTTCTCTGCATTACAGGATTTTTGTGGCACCAAATTAATCCTTTGATATTCTGTCCAACCCCACTGATCTCGGCCGATTCTACATTGTTTCGGTGTCCTTGTGAAAAATAAATATTTCAAAGCTGAAACACTTAACAAAGCCATCTTGCATTTCCCTAATAAGTGGGGAGACAAAAACAAAAACAAGCCACATGCAATCCCACTTACATTTTCAGCTAGAAAAACAATTGGTGGGAATGGCCATGAAAACTGGTCCCTTTTAAGACTACTCCCATTTATTATTGGACATTTAGTTCCTGAAGGTGAACCAGCTTGGGAAGTTCTGGTTGACTTAAAAGACATAATGGAGCTTGTTGTTGCTCCATCACATACAGATGAGTCGAAAGCTTATCTTGAGGGGAAAATTTCAGGACACAGACAAAAGTTCCAAGAACTTTTTTCCTGATTTCCGGTTAATCCCAAAACATCAGTATGTATAGGACTACTCTCAGCTGATGAGTATGTTTGGTCCTCTAGTGGAGCTATGGACAATGCGCTTTGAGGCAAAGCACAGTTTCTTCAAGCAAGTTTTGGGACACATCAACTGCTTCAAAAATGTGCCCCTCACGCTGGCAAATAAGCATCAACTCATGATGGGATATCACATGAAACTGACCAGTTTTCATAAATCTGCTCCTAAAGTTACAAATGTCTCTACACTTCTAGTGGATGTTTTAAAACAAGAAATAGCTCAAGCTATTGACCAGAACTTTCCTGGAACAACAGAAGCTCATCTTTTTAACAGTTTGACAAGTAATGGTGTCAATTTTAGAAAAGGCATGATTGTTGTTCATGGCTCCACAAGTGGACTCCCAGACTTTGGGGAAATTCTTCAGGTTTACATTGAGAATGGCAAACCATGTTTTTTTGTGAAGAGTCATCATGGGTGGTATAGAGAACATTTCAGAGACTTTGAGCTGACAAGTTCAGCCTTTGAAACTCTCTTGATTAGGCTTGATGAACAGGCTGATGATTACCCTTTAGCCGATTATTTTGTTGGACCCACTATTATGGTGAGACTGAAAAGATTGATCAACTAATAGGATGCGCTAAAAAACAAATCTATGTGTTTTTCAATATTTAAACTTCTTGTGACATGTTTTTATTTTACATATTTAGATTGTTGAAAGATGTCTCCACCAGGAAAGCTGTGAGTAATCTTAGGGGAAAACAACTGCACAAATTGATTCTCCCAGATGAAATTCCAGAATCAGTCAGTGATCTTGCATAGTGTATAAAAAAGAGTGTGGAATAGAAGGAAGCTGGATGCCTACTTTGGCCATGAGTTCACCAACTTGGACTCATGTTCAGATGTCCTGGATAAAAGAACTCTTAGGGCAATCTTTAACTATCTGGCAGTTCATTTGACACAGATATCCTTTCTTCTTCTGAATCAACCTCTTCACGGTCCTCCAGTTGGCCCCTGGGTTTCAACATTCCAAAGTTTTCTTATGAAACTGAACTGAGGCTTGAAAAAGCCAAAACACTGTTTTAAGAAAGACTGGAGCCTTGTTGAATCCTGATGTTAAACTTAAATCGGCAATCATGGATGGTTTGATGGAAACAATTGTGAAGTACAAAGTCTACCTCTCTGATACAGAGTTCAGTGAGGTAGCAAAAGCTCTTATACCAGCACATCCTTGCTTGAAAGAGCCAGGTTCCACCATTGGCTTTGGTAGTTGGAAGACAAGTTTAAAATATAAACTTGGGAACTACAGATCTAAGCTTAGGCAACTTGGATGTCCAGAAGTGACTGTGAATTCTTTGAAACAAATACCTCATGAGCGGCGCAGTCCTGCCTATGGGGTTAAGAAACCTTAATAGGCCGAAGTGAATTACTGTCCCCCATATCCGGGAGGTGAATCAGCTGAAACTTTGGAACAGATATCAGTAAAACTTGTATCTGAAGTGAAGATCCGAAATAATGAAGACAAAGTAGCTGCCATGATGGAAAAAACATTTGCGCTAAGATGTCTTGAGGTGGTCCAAGATGCACCCATGGTAGCGGATTTTAAGGCAAGGTGGCCAGGTCTCTTTAATGCAAGGGAGGTAAGTAGATACTAGAAGAACACTTTCTTTTTACTTTCTTAAAAACAGGATGACCATCATTATTCTCTTTTCCCCCCCTGTTCAATAGGTGAAAGCAGAATTCAAAATAATAACAATGCAATCCAAGTTCTTTTCACAACTTGATGCACACTCAGAAAACTTGATGAAAGAGTTTGCCAGAAAAGGAGGAGTCCTCGGGAAAAAGATAAAGGCAGTGATGCTTCCAATAACTCGGTTAAGATATTAGGTTAGGCAATCATATTCAAGTCTTAAAGTTTATTTTATTTTATTTATTTTATTTAACATATTTATTTAATAAATATGAAACCTTACATTCAGAGTGAAATAGATTTTGCTGCATGTACTAATTATGTTAGCATTAGATTTAACATTTGTTTTACAGATATGAGTGCATATTAAGTTACTGTGAAGCTGATCTAAGTAGTAAAAAAGCACAAAATCTTTTAATAGCTATGGAGCAACTATTTAGTGTTTTGAAGATATAGTTTCTCATTTATCTTTTGTTGTTGCATAATCTGGTTAGATTTGAACATTTGCTTTTTTGCTGTTAAAGTGGTCACTCACTTGTATTTTGCTGGTATACTGTGAGTGAGTGAGTGAGTGAGTGAGTGAGTGAGTGAGTGAGTGTGTTTATGTGTATGTGTATGTGTATGTATGTGTGTTCAATGACACAGCCGTGCTCAAAATTGTTTGTACCTTCCAATGAAAGAAGGGAAAAAATCATCAGAGCAAAGTAAGTTGAAATTGACAAATGTAATATTTGGAATTTTATGAAATTCATGACATTGATTTTGAATTGTGGTTTGAAGAAAGTAATAAAAACACAAAAAATAGGTAAATAGGCATGATAGGGCTCCGAAGCTAAAACATTTTTGAGTAACACTTTGAGGCAAACGTTGCAATCAGGTGTTTTCTCTGATGTTCAAAAAGACTTCTGCACCTGTGGACAGGTATTTTGGTCCAGTATTCATGAGAAAGTTGCTCTTATGTGTCTTTTTTTATTATTTTTATTTCACAATCACAATTCAAAAGCAATCATTTATTTTACTAAATGTTTTAATATTTTAAATTTGTTTTTCTTAAGTTTCTTGTTATTTGAATTACTATTGTGAATTTAGCCTTTGTTTTAGTTGAAGGTATAAATAATTTAGAGAACGTGTGTTTGTGTTTTATTTCTGTGTTTTTGTTTAAGTATTGTGGAAGACAATTTGATATTTGTTTTATTGCATTATCCGTGATTAGACTCTACATGTGATGTCTTCAGGACACTTTGGGCTGCAGCTTTTTGCACGTCTCTGTGTTTAGCTTGCTTCAAATGCAGGAGTTAAGTATTGTTTTTTTTTTGGATAAGCTGATAAACACACAGTTCAAAAATTATGCCAGAACAGCAATGTCACTGGGGACCTTGTAAACTCAAACCTAAATTAAATCTTTTTTTAAAACATTGATAGGTAGAGGGAGTAACACAGTTCATATTGTCTTTATACCGCATTTTATTCATACGTCACTGGCTGATCACTCCAGTCTGAAACACCGTCCTTTTCCATATCAGAAAAACTAGCGCTGCTCCGCTTCAGAGACGTTCTGTAGCTTCAGAGAGGACTCCACTAGCATGTTGTCCTGCACAATACCGGTAGAGACCAGAAACCATTAAAACTGTGGCGGCTTGCTTGCTCAACAGCGTGACGCACTTAGAGGCACGTTTGAGAGAGGAGGGGAAAAGAGGGTACGCTGTGCAGCTGAAGCTCTGAGGTTGGATTTGATCGAACCGTGATTCCTACTTTACATTAAGAGATCAAATAATTGTTTCAAATGGGGAGAGAAGTGCATAATTTGGGCCCCTATAACATTGTAAGGTCAGTAGACAAAAATGCATATTAGCAAATTTCAAAATATTCCTGAATAAAAAGGAGGCTTACATAACTTGCCATTTTAGATTTTGTAATTTGTAAGTTGCATGTTTCCGATTAGATCGATATTATTTTTAGTGTAGGGTCAGCACAAGACAGCTGTATAATGAAATACTAATGAGAAAACACGTTTTTAATTATTATACAATTTTTATTTTCAAATCCTTTTTAATTGTTCCCCCACAGAGTGGAGATGACAGCATAGAAAGAGACCTAGCATAAACGGTCTATGGCATCTATGTGATTAAACACGATGGTGCAGACCCTGATGATGACCCTAAGGATATTGGAATCGTTTTTGGAGAGGGTAGAGGTACTGAGTCGTTTGAGAAACGTCCCATTCGTAATGGCAATGTTTCTCGGACTTGTGTATGCTCTGAACATTAGTTACCCTCCAGAATAAAAAATATACATTTGAAGCTCTGCAACAAATAATTATGGAGATGCAAGGAAACAGGTTGTCAGCCAAAGTAGAAACTCTCAAGACACTGCTGGCACGTTGACATCTATAAAAAGTACATCATAGTAGGTACCCAATATACCGTTGTTTATTTTTGAATGTTTAAGTTTCATGTTGCACTTTGAAGCGGTAGCTTCAAAGTGCAACATGTTCTCCCATATCAAGTCTGGATATGGGAGAACTCTAGTTGTCTCACCAATTTGCCAAAGATTTCCTAATTACATTTTTGAACTTTATTGCAGTTTTATCATTAAATGCCTTTCAGTCTGGTGACTAAATTTAAGACAAATACAAGAACAGCACTTTAAAATACTGAAGACTGGACATGCACCCAAAGACACATTTACGTTATATTTCTAGTTAGAAATATACATTATGGAGGTACAAGAGAAAAGTTAGTCAGCCAAAGTACAACTTTTGAGACAATAATTTACGTATTTATATTAAAGAGAGCACATATCACAGCTGCCTAATATACTGTTCTTTATTTCTTTAAGTGTTTTAAGTTTTATGTTGCACTTTAAAGCAGTAGCCAAGTCTAGATTTCACAGAATTTATTATTAAGTTATAAGTTTGTTTGTTTATTATAAGTTTGTAAAGATAACATATTACATTTTTTACTTTATTTGATTTTATTAAGTGTCAGCTACAAGCTTTTACTGGGCTAAGTAAATTTTAAGGTAAGAATTTGAACATCAGTGTAAAATATTGAAGATTGGATATACATCCAAAGACACTTTTTCTTTATATTTCTAGAGTTAAGATATACATTGAAAGCTGTGCAAAAAATCATTATGGAGATGCAAGAAAACGGGTAACTTTCAAGACACTGCTGGTGTTATAATTAAATATAAATATGAAAATAAAGTTAAATGTTCGTCTTGCACTTGAAAGCAGTAGCCAAATCTAGATTTGGGATAATTCAACTAGTCATTCTTGAAGTATTGTGTTATATCCAGTCAAAAGTCTTAAGTCTACTAAGTAAATTCAAGAGAAATGCGTTAAAAATAATGTAAAATACTAAAGACTGGATATAATTGTAGTTGTATCTTTTTTTTTTTTTCCTGAAGATTGTAAGGAGCTGTTTGCATATTTATTGAAGTTGAACTTTTTTGTTTTTTTACTTAAAACGACATGGTTTTGAAATGTCTAATTCTGTATAGTGATGTATCCATTTGTATTCAGGTAAGTGTGCTTTAAGAATGTTGGGCAAGCTGGATTTTATCCACCAACTCTGGTTTACAGATAACTGCTCTTCCACCTAAGCAGCCAAGAAGTTGTTTTGTTTTTATTTTGTTGAATGAACTTGAAGAAATCATAAAAATCATTTGCACCTAATTAATTAATGCGTTTTCAACATTAAATAGTCAAGTTTTTCAAACCAAATATTTTTGGTTTGGGTCAACCTAAAATATCAAGGTTAATCAAACGTATTTGCATTTATTTAATCTGATTCTATTAAGACATTTTTAACTTGATTTTAATGAATGTAGATTACATAATTTACTTGAGTTAATTTTACCTATGCAAATTAAGTTGACTTTACTTAAAGTATTAGTTTAAATCAAACTGGTTTGAGTTAAATTGACACAATTTAACTGAGTCAAGCTTGTAAGGAAAAATTAAGAAGATCAAACTCAAATAAATTAAATTGACCTGAATAAAGTATATTGGATTGAAACAATTAATTGTTTATTGAAGAAAAAGATTAATTTAATTGTGTGGAAATGATTTTCATGATTCTACAAATAATTTTTTTGAGTCTAGAAGCGCTCAAAATTAGTCTCCTTCACAGCCACCCTGTGTAGGAGACTAATAAAATCCCTTAGAGGCATAGTCCGTCCAGAGTGTTTTGGGCCCTCCTGTGGGCTTCCTCCTAGGGCAGGGGTGGGCAATTACTCTTTGAACTCGCATATATATTAGGTAGTCATGTGGTTCAAGTAGCTCCAAACATCTCAGCCCGGTAAGTCAGTTTAAACGGCTTCTGGTGCGAAAACGACTTATTTCACTTTCCCCCACAAGTTTACTTACCTAACATGAGAGTATTTTCACAGTGTTTCATAACGTAAAAAAAACCTTAACAGAAGTAAAAATACCTATTATAAAAAAGTAAAATAATAAAATAATTTTTGCTTTCATGCAAACTTAGTTGATTGTGGTTGTAGTCTGAGAACTTTTATTTATAATTCACTGATTAAAATATCAGATTACATGACAAAAATAACTCAATTGTGCAAAAGTAAATTACCCCTTGCCCCCCATAAAATTTATGTCAGTGGAAGTAGGAGAGTAGAGAGAATGATGCTTGGTCTTTCACAACACGGTACCAGCGATGTATACGTTGACAAGCAGGAGTATGAGAACAAGTATGAAAAACATTAAAGTTTGGTAGTGGTGTACATTTTTTTAATCTTAGAAACTCAGTTATAGTTCACATCAGTTCTATCAGCCAAAGTGTTTTTTGCTTACATCCTATTGTTAAAAAGGTAAAACCTCAAAACTACTGAGGTTTTTACAATGCCAAACAGTCAAACAGGATATAAGTCGCTGTATCAAAAGTAGATTTAAGATAAGATGGATGTAAATAGAAATGTATTGAAGTCACTGAGAAAATACCCTTCATAGTTACTGTGTTTTATTGTTTCCAAAAAATATTGCTGTAGTTTGACGAAAAGAAAGAACTCCTGATCACCCCTGCACCTGACACTGTTTACATCACATAGGTTTCTTCTCTTTCTTATCAAACACCTTTGTCCCAATGTTGTTTTAATTTTTTTATTTGACATCAGTAAAGACAAACATTTTTCAAGTCTTGGGTGTATTGTCACCTAAAACTTCAGTTAGATATTTGACTTTCAGACGTGGTCTCCACTTTTTTTGTATCCATTGAACTGGTTAGTCATTCGATAGAAGAATCCCTCTATACCCCTCTTCCATATTACAGCCATCCCAACCAGAGTCACAGTGCTCCATTAAAATTATGTCAGAAAACAGTTAGAAGGATTCTCATTTGCAATCTCAGCTTCCACTTAAACCTCGGTTCGTTTTTTTTTAAGTGAGGTTCTGTAAGGTTATTTTCCATAATTTTTCTTTCCCCTGTAGTATACGAAGGCTATGTCACTAAGATCTGATTAAAGAACTACTAAACACCAGAGTGGTGGTATACAAAATAGAAAAACAGAAAACTGTGGCAACTGTTTTAGTCCAGTTTAGCGACAACTCAAACTACAGGTTCAAATTAGTTGATGCCGTCTGGCCCAGCTGTACAGGGTCCATGTTAGCATGTGATTGTGATTGATCTGACTCGAGCATGCTGGCTCTATCTGTCTGACAGATTAAACATGTCATGTCAGTTCAGTCAAGTTACAGTAAGCACGAAGTGAAGGTTTTTGTGCATCAGCGTTGTTTCTGGGTCATTCTTTCAAAATTATTGCAGCACACTTGCGATATGCAATTCTGTCAAATGAACTAATAAGGTATATTCATGGTGTAAATTTCTGACTGGTTAAATATGTTTACAACACTCTAAGTGGCTCTTTACTTTAAGAGAATTTTAAAATACCCAGAAACAGTTTAATGTCAAAAACAGATGGCCTCGTGTTCATCTAGATTTTCTACTAGGGAGAAGTTTTAATGGTTGCATTTTTAGGTTCTGATGAAGCAAAGTTGGTCAACACCATTGTAATAGTGTTGCCTTTTCTAATAGCTACTGTAGATATTCTTCTTCCGAACGTCAGTGTACCTATTTCAATGCCTGGTGACCATGGAATGATTTCTAAAAGTCTTCATTCGTGGATTCTGTTTCTTATCCCTTCTTATCTTCAATAGTTTGGAGATGAGTTTGGGTTCTGTTTGGTCAGAGTTTTGTTTTTACATTTGGAACACTCTCATGTGTGTCGATTTTCCTCTCTGTTATAAATAAAATTAGCTAAACAGATCTGGAAATTTTTACCCCAAGACACACTGCTTGTGTACGACTCGACCCTGATCCGACTTTTTGGTTAGCACATGACTTCAACTAGAGGGTCCAGATTGATCACCTAACTTATGTAATCATAAGTCATGTTGGTCTTCAAGTACACAAAACTCAACTTAACCAAGCTAAAACCATCTAAAAATTAGAATATACATTTTTGTAATATATTTCTAAGCTTGTCTTCTTTGTAAGTGAACTGTTCATTTAATTGTTTTATTGTTTCTGTACGTTAAATTCTGTCCCACGCAAAGCATTTGTACTAACTGCGAGCCCTGTGTGATAAACATTACTACCATATTACCAGTTGATGCTGCAATTTGAAATTTTACTTGCTTTGATTCAGTAAGTTTTTGTAAACTAAACGGTGATTAAAATGGAAATAAAGTAGTTTTATTTCTTTTTAAATGTCTTCGGCCAAAATGGCTACATTCACAACACAAAAAGTTTTAAGTCGGGTGTCTTTCCAAGCATTAAAGTTAAATCTTATCTAAAGTTGGCAGTGTTTGGACTTCAATTTATCCAACACAGTTACAGTAAACTTATACAAGGAAATGTAAAACATCACTAATGTATAAAGCCATACGATTCCCTACCTGCGTAGCGTCTTATACTCTTTCACTGATCTGAAATCCTTCTCTCCCTATCCCATCAGTCAACCCAAGCATATTCCTGCAACCTCAATTACATTAATTGAAGATCTGAACTAATCATTACAAAAGCAAAACAAATTCCATATTACATTTCTCTGATGCTGGCTAATTTTAATCAGCTTCAATGAAATGAATTAATATCTTTGTGAAGTCATAAAATGAATAAATGAGAACTTTACATATTTTAATATGTGTATATTCTTGCACAACACTGTGTGTGCATTGTAAAAGTCTCCCTGAGGAGGTGTTTTCAGATTGGGTTTGTGTGTATTTATGTGTGAATCAGCTTGTGTTAGTTTGCTGTTGTTATGTGCTTGGTTGTCCCAAATCATTTCCTAACTTGATTATTACTTTTGGTGCTAAACTACATATTTCCCCGCAGGCACTTTCTGATGCTCATACAATTTTTAATATTGTGAGATGTGACTGCGAGTAGGCTGATGCATGCTGGGATATGAATGGGGCGATTTAGACACAATGCGATGGAAACTGGTGTCTGGGTGTGGGCTTTTGCTATGACTTGGTGCTTTAAGAGGAAGCCTATTGGTTTAGCTTCTGTGTGCATTCAGAACTCATCTCAGGAAATGAATCTGTAAGATGGAATGATTTTAAGTTCAGATGAGACACAGTAATTTAGCACCGTATGAAAGCAGTTGCATTGTACATTCTAAAATCCAGATGCTGCGCCGTCAGGACATTGTTTCTGGTCATAAATTAAATTAACCTGCATATATATATATATTATTATATGGTAAAATAATAAATACATTTTAACAAACAAAGCAAGTCATGTGTAACTACAACTCTCCTCAAAAGTAAAAGGCTTTTTTCAAGATAAAAAGAGTTTTCTTTGTTTGTTTTTTTATTGGAGGAACTGTGGTGGACAGATGTGTGCAGCACATCTGCTACAACAATCATTTCATCAAGAAATGTGAGTTAGTCTGTGAGAGTTCAAAGTTTAAACAGCAATCTTATTTTCACATCAAATTGTTGTAAACACTTTTTAATTCCACAATTATGAAATAAAAACTGTTTAATTTTTCTGTTTTCTCTGATGGAACAAAAGAAATCTTCTTACGCCTGCAGATCAACATAAATTAATAACCTTTTGCTCTACAACAATCATCCTTCTTGTTTAGCTATGATAATTTGATTCAGCAGCAATTTAGTTTATTCATTTCTGAGCCAAAAAAATAAATCAAGACTAGTGGGTTTTATTTTTCTCAGACATCAGTAATTCTAATTCCCTTAGAGAAACACTAAGCATTAGCGTAAAAGATAGGTAAGGTGTTTGTATTGCACATTTTTAGCAACTAGGCAATTCCAAGTGCTTTAAACGATTAGACTTAAATAGAATGATAAACAAACATAAATAAATTACATTGCAGAGGCAAAGTAAAGGAAAATAATGACAACTTAAAAGCAAATTACATTTTATTTAGTTCTAGCAATCAAAGGCTACTCTAAAGAATTTGGTTTTAGCCTATATGTGAAGGAACTCAATGTTTCAACATTTTCAGCAACAATATCAAGCCAGGTCATTTTGCTTGAGTTTGTAGCTGAATTTTAAAACCTGTACCAGAGAATGATGCTGTTTTTTTGGTTTTGCACAGAGGAAGTTAGACTGACATAATAGTTATAGAATTTTGTAAAGCAGGAACATGTTAACCTGTATGTGAAAGAGGCTACTTTACTAGAGAAAAACGGATGGCACCATTATCACAGATTATTTTCAAAATGTTCTTTCTCTTGTCCTAAATAATATCAATTATGTGTCAGTGTTAACATTCATACAATCACCTGCCACTTTATGAGGTACACCTTTACAACTGCTCGTTAACGCAAATTCCATTTTTTTTTATCACAAATTCCTAATCAGCCAATCACATGGCAGGAACTCAATGAATTTGGTCAAGATGATCTGCTGCAGTTCAAAAAGAGCATCAGAATGGGGAAGAAAAGTAGACTTAATTGACTTTGAACTTGGCAGGGTTGTGGTGCCAGACCGGCTGGTCTGAATATATCAGAAACAGCTAATCTACTGGGAGTTTCACACAAAACTATCACTAGGGTTTATTTAAATGTACCAAAAAAAGAGAAGATATCCAGTGAGCGGCAGTTCTGTTGGCGAAAAGGTCCGACTGGTTCAAGCTGATAGACCCACAACAGTAACTCAAATAATAGAATAGAATAGAATGCCTTTTATTGTATAACCACACATTGCAACCAATGTATCCAGATGAACATCTCTGAACGCACAACACGTCAAACATTGAGGCAGACGGGCTACAGAATCAGAAGATCACAATGGGGGCCACTCCTGTCAGCAAAGAACAGGAAACTGAGGCTACAATTCGCACAGGCTCACCGGAATTAGGCAAAAGAAGAATGAAAAACGATGCCTGGTCTGATGAGTCTTGATTTCAGCTGCAAAATTTGGATGGTTGGGTCAGAATTTAGCATCAGCAACATGAAAGCCTGGATCCATCCAGCCTTGTATCAACAGTTCATGGGTGGTGGTGTAATGGTGTGGGGGAGATTTTCATGCCACTCTTTGAGCCCCTTAGTACCAATTGAGCATTGTTGCAACGCCACAGCCTACCTGAGTATTGTTGCTGACCATGTCCATCCCTTTATCACCACAATGTACCCAGTTTCTGATGGTTACTTCCAGCAGGTTAACGCACCATCATGTCATAAAGCTCAAATAATCTCAGACTGGTTTCTTGAACATGACAATGAGTAACTGAATCATGGATGTGCAGCCGGAAAACCTGCAGCTACTGCATGATGCTATCATGTCAATATGGACCAAACTCTCTGGGGAATGTTTCCAGTGTTGAATCTATGCCAAGAAGGATTAGGGCAGTTCTGAAGGCAAAAGGGTGTCGAACCCTGTACTAGCAAGGTTTACCTAATAAACAGGCCGGTGAGTGTATATATAATTAACATTGACAAATATGTATATTTAACAATATTTGATGAGTGCTTTATACTCTTGGAACATTCTCTTGCTCTTCCCAGGGAATCCCAGCTTGCTGAAAAATTCAGAAGAGAAATGAAATCCCTTTAGTGTGTACTAGCACTGCCTGCGGCCAACTTCTTGTTGAATGTGCCAAATATGTTCACTGGGAAGCAACCTGGAGGCATCCTAATCAGATGCCCAATCCTCAGCTGAATACTTACATTGATATGAAACAGCAGTTCTACTCCAGTGCTTCTATCCTGACTCCAGGACAGTGTTAGGAAATCAGGGAGGAATAAAAGCTCATGACACCAGCTGAAAGCTTTAATGCAGAATATCCCATAAGCTTATCTGACTGTTGTTGATTTTGCCGAACAATAGGCTAAAAAATACGCACTTAACAAATGTCTTTGTTTTTTCTTTTTATTATTCATTCATGTGGCAGTGAAGCTGTATTTATTGTTTACGCAAATATTACTAGTGAAAACATATAAGAAGTAACAACACAGAACGAGACTGATACAGCTGCAGACTTTGCACACTTAGGGACAGAAAAGTCTTCCCATCAGTCTATGTAAAATAGTTCAAGTATCTGTGTAGAAAAAGCCTTACCGTATATTTTTATGAAGAGGAGTAAAAAAAATCACTGAAAAAAGAAATACAGAAGATGAATACACTTGTATTGTATAGCAAGAGTTTGACTTGCCTTAGAACAGCGCTTCTATTATTAGCATAAGGCAGCATTTTCCATCAGCTACCATTACTACCAGCTAACTAGTGTTTCCTGTATTACTAAAGTCCAATATAATTATAAGTAAAAACACAGACTTATAATGTAAATAGGTACCAGTACTTTGCTATTGACCAAAGTCTGGGCCCCACTAAAAGAAATGCTGTTTTTAGGTTAGGGTTAGGGTTAGGACTATGGAGTGAATTGATATAGGGTTAGATTTAGGGTTAGAATTAAACTGGTGATTGTTAGGTGTAGTTGTAGGGTCATAGATCCAGGTTACACTACTTTCTATAAATTATCGAGAAATGAATGGAAGTCAATCGAAAGTCTTACCAAGTATAGAAAACAAAACACCATGTGTGTGTGTTCCTAATGTACATTTTTCACTTTCAGCCAACGTTCAGTTGGAATCTTAACTGTGTTGTACTCGTTTTACAATTTCCTTTACCTATTCTACACTTACATAAATAAAATTGTTGTAAGCTATAAGCTTAAATACGATTAAAAAGTACAATCTGTGTAAGTTATGACATAAGTACCAAAGTATGAGCAAACCATATACACATGTTTAATTAATCATCAGCAAAGTTATTGTTTCATCTTTTTTTTTTCTCTCTCAGTAAGAAATTCAAATATTTGTGTTCCATTTATTTTTACTGCTGCGCGGTCACAATGTCTGCACAATCTTTTTTGTCACACATGACCTGACATAGTCATTCCTTTTGCATAATTATACCTGAACAAGCCTGACTTTTCCCTGGGCAGTTTCCCAAAGGCACAGAAGCACTAATCTTTTTTTTTGCTTCACTGCCTAAGGGACAACTCGTTCGTACCGAAACATTTCATGAAGAAGCCGTGAATTCCAGTGCAGCAATGGGATTTTAATGGACTAAAAAGATTCTTAAATTATGCTCCTTCAATGAAGCCTAGATGTGATTGACATTGTGTTAACCAAAATACGATATAAGCCTTTTAAAACACGCTCTAGTGCTTGGGAGGGTTTTTATTTCAGCTTCTCTCCCATGAAGTGACACCTCTCACCTCTCCCTCTTTGAAACAGTCAGAGGAAGGGGGAAGAGAGGGACACACACTTGGGTAAGTTCCTACGCACACAGATGATCTCTTTGAAATGAAAACACACTCCTTGCAGGCGGCTAAGCCTGGTTGAGACTAGGTGAGCTGGGATATGGCCGCTGTTATCCGATCTGGTCTTATCTTGAAAGAGAGTCAGGGTGAGAGAGCCTATTTTTATACGTTATCCCAATATTGTGTCTCTTTAACTCACACAGTGTGTCTAAAGGAGTCCAAGTGCACTAAGACTGTGCACCCATGTTGCTGCCTTTGTTCAAAAGAGTCTTGTTGATATTCACAAAAAACACGTATTTACATAAAGGCTCACATAAAAGTTGTGGCATTAAGATTTATTACAACAATAATAATAGAAGTTAAAACCAGATACATTTATGTTAGCAGCTGGTTTGCAAAGGTCATAATTAAAGAGTTTTGTATTTTTTCAGTCTGAAAAAATGTGTTCTTTGTTAATTAGTTTTGTTTTCCGCATCACTAATATGCCAACACCAAATACCTTATTATCATTCTAGGCATTATATATATTTGTATGTTTTGAATTTAAAGTGTTGATTAGGAAGAAATAAAAATAAGTTGTTCATTATTTGTTTTTATCTATTTTTATCTGAAGATATTTTCAAAAAAACTATTGTGTAATAAAAACAACTTTCAAAAGGAGGAGAAAGGACCTTTCATAGAAAAGGAGGATCTTAAGGAAATAAGGGTTACCAAAAAAGGCACAAGTAAGTAAAGAAAGGAAGAACACATTGCAGACCGTTGCACACATTAAAGAAGGCAGTAGTAGTAGTAGTAGAGTGTCATGTTATTATTCAAGCTTCTGACCCTCATAAAAACGAACACTCTCAGGAGTACAATAATTAAGGTTTATTGAAGAACGTGGAATGGAACCAGAGATGATCGGTAACAGAGGGAACAAAACTCACCCTCCAGCTCGATCTTCTGGAGCGAGCAGATCAAGCTAAGCCAGAGATCGGTGAAATCAGAAGATTGCGATAATCGGTGGGATTCTTGAAAGGTCTGTATTCTGGTGACTATAGGAAACCTGGGTGGAGCACAGGAGATATGAGGAGTGCAAAAAGGGTGAAGCAAAGTATTAGAATAATCAGACTACAAAAATTCTCAAAAACTAGGAGGATCAAACAAATGACTGGAGACTTAAACAAGTAGAGACTGAAAACTGAAACTACACAAAACTATAGAACTAGAGACACAAAAACGTTTAACTAGAGAACAAATAAAACTACAGAATTCACTAGAGCTGGCACTGAGAGCAAGAGGTTACTGGAAGCAACTAATACTTAGGCGACGAGTAGCTGATCCACCGCTCCTCTTGTACTGCTCCAGCTCGTTACTGCCAAACGGTTGCACCTGGCCAGGTGAGCAGATGGAGAAGGTGCACCAGGTGAACTGGGGGCCACGGTCAGACAGAATTTCGAAAATTAATCTTTAATTTTTATTTTTATTTGTTTTTCAGAGTCATACATATTTATAGATTTTATAGTTTCTCTTCAGTAGCAGTTTAACATTAAATTGGTCCAATCATTTTAATTTCCCCTTTTATGTATAATGTTGACTCATATGATAGTTTCAGTTAGGGTACTTTGGGCCCACAACTAATCATCCCTCAAGTTTCTACAATCATGAGTCAAAATCTGACTGTGAAACTCTGAATCCTCAAAAGACAGAGCTTGGCAGGAGGAAAACAGACGTCAGGATCCAAAAGAGCTCATATAAACCCGATCGCCAGCTGTCTGTCTACTGTTTGCTTAGCCAGAGCGGCTCAGTCAAGATGACAACTGAGTGAGAATAGAAGACTGAAATTTGTGACTTCTGGGATTACTGGGGAGGTGCAGGCGTTATTAAGGCAGAGTTGGACGAATGGGTCCCAAGAGATGGAGAGAGACGACGGGGAAAGGGAAATGAGGGAGTTAATGAAAATGAACACGGAGAAAAAGCAAGGTTAGGATAAGGAAGGGTGGGGGAGGAACAAAAACATAAAAAAGGAGACTGAAAGCGTAGAAAAGGGAAAGGGGTGTGAGTTGATGCACTCTTTAGGTGAGCTACAAATGCAGTTATTTTTGTCAAAATAGTCAATCAATTCGCTCTGCATGTATATGTGTATGAGTATGTTATTGATAATGTTTCCTCTATGTTAAAATTTGGGCTAAACCTCAGAGTCACATCATGGAAAAAAACAGGCACATTCAAACTAAGAACACACTTTAGCACCTCGACAGATGCAGACCCATTATAATAGCACACACACACACTCACACAAATACAGCCCTAGTCACCCGATCGTCCCAGTAGAGCCATTCTCTGTTTTTTTGACTGTCTGTTTGAAGTATGTCCAAATGGGAAGCATTAGTGTTATAGTGTAAAGTTACACTGACACATTTCTCCAAACTACTGGCCACCATATATTATGCTGGGCTCCCCTGTTGCACAACAGCCATATAAGCCAGATGTCCAATTTATTTGAGATGGGAAGTAACAGTTGCTGTCACTTACTGAAGTAGTTATTCAGAAAGCCATTTCAACGGTAGATTTAACAATAAACTGCACTAAGTATATGTGGGGTAATCACTTGGTAGGCTATAATTTTTGCCATTGCACTTTATCGATTGAGACAGTAAAAAAACACTCAATTCTACAATTGTTTTTAAAACACCATCATCTCAGTACAAAACAGGCAACCAAGTATTTCTGTCTGGTTTACTTCAGTTGTGTTGGTGTGGAATGACAACAGCAGTTAATTTATGCAGTCATATCAACAGCAAAGACCAGATCAGCGAACCACTGTTCATCTGAAAGGATGGCTGCTCATCCGTCTACTTTCAAAGCTCCAGAATTTGTCCCATCCTCTATTGAGCATTAATCATCTAGGGCTTGTCTTTATGCTCACCATCATTCACCTCCAACATGAAGACTATGTTCACTATTATAATCCTACAACAGTGAGACTCTGTTTCCAGAAAATATTGATACAGCTGAATTCCTCTCTGCACAATTATAAGAAGAATTAAGGAACGAATATACATGTTCAGACATGGACTTGTCCCAGGCAGGAAGAGGCAGCCTGTGGAAAAGCAGTGTGTCCCCAAAGCCTTTCTTAAATTATTTTACCACTGCTGAGCAAGAACAAACAAAATTGCTCTTTCACTTTTTGTTTATTATTTATTTTTTTATTTTTTTATTTCCAGCTCCTACAAGGGGTAGTTTTTTTGCTTATTTAAATGACTTATTACTTATGTACATAAAAGTCTATCAGAAGGAACATAATTGCCTTTACTGGGTGGTAAACGCTTCTCTAACTTCAACATGTTGGATCAGATGCCAAGTCAGATCCTGTGTGTTTTTGCCTTTGCTACACTGAAATGTACCGCTACACACATGCTCATCCCTGACCTTAAAAATTTACACATGTGCACTTACATGAAAAAACTAAAATGGTTCCACGGTCATACGAACACAGTTTGTTATTAGATCCATATGTGCTGTCTACTGCCAGATGCAGTCTTGATTGAACCAAATGAATGATGCAATTAGGATACTATCTGAAGATGTCCTTTATGTAGAGCAAAATATGTCCAGGCACATGTGTGCAACCAGCTTATCTAAATGCTACGTCTCTAATTACAAACACAGGATAATGTGTAGCGATGCCGTTTAAAACATTTGAAGCTAACCGTTTTTTTTCTGTTTGTTTTGAAAAACGTCATGAAGATCTGAGCGTTTTGTGTTTCTGGCATGTAAATCTCTAACAGAGCTTGTCATGAGAGTGCACTCGCACATTCCTAAATAGTGACAGATCTTTGTCAACGTTGCAAATATAAGTAATGATAGTACGTACCTTTTAGACTTTACTTAATCACACAGGCAAACTAAAACAGACTGGATTTCAAAATAAATTTTGCACTCCTGTGGATGAGTTGACCTCCCATACCCCCCATCTTTAGTATGTCTGTGTTCGATGTTACCAACAACAGTTTTAGGTTACTCACAGCAAGCTTAAATCAAATAGACAAACAATAGGGAATTCAAATTTTTTGTGAGTCATGTTCGGTCTATGCCAACATCCCCATTGAGCGGTAAAGAGGTTGGTGGGAAGGAGGGTTAGAAGCGGCCGTTGAAAATAAAGTGGAGGAGAGAGCAAAGAAAAGGAAAAGTAAGTAATATCTACAAACAGGTTTCAGAAAACACAAAACTCAGTGACTCCCTCCCTGTACAAACACAAAAGCAGCTACCCAGATGAAGCCCTAAACAGATCAATTATGCATCCAGATACGTATAAAGTTATGTAAACACATACATAAAACAGAACTTTCTCTAAAGCAGTCATTATTATCCATGGATTTCAAAACCTGACCACCTAATAGAAAATATGGTCTAAATGGTTCCCCATAACACCATATCTCAGAAATCCTAGTGGAATCTATATCTGTATTATGTGGAAACAGCAACTCAGTCATCATGGACTGGATTAAAATAGAGTAAATAATGTGCTCCACACCAGCGAAAGCTCTCAGGAAAGGCGATGCAGAGACAGAAGCCTTTCAGAAATGTCAGTTGTACAACCCTGAAACCATGTAATCACCCATGAGTGTAAAGATCCATTTTATCCATGTTTTATAATGTTCACAAAGTGTGGAAGGGTAATGCTGCTCTGATGGCTGGGTTTTTAGGATACATATTCAACCAACAAAGAGTAGTTATACTCTGATGTTGAAGCACATGCCTAATGTTTGTTGAAATAGAAAAATTATACAGTTTAAGTGTTGTTTAAGACATCATTGAAGTGATCCTATTGATATACTGTATATGTATTAATTTAGGTTAATACGGCCCAATTCCAATATGTGTCAAAAGTTTTGAAAGCATCTGCTGTCTGAACAGTCATGTTAAATTTTACACAGGTTTTTACATACCTGGCGTGAGATATATGCCATATTTCAGCACCAGAAGAAGCCAGTCTTGGCAAATCTGGAAGCAAGCAGTCCACATTTTGAAATATGAAATTAAACATGTTTGATGAAAATTTAAAAAATTTAAATAACTTCGTGAATATTGCAGAAGTCTTTAATGTTGCATAAGGTTTTTTTTTTCAGAACAGAGTTAATCCATTACAGCCGACATTGCCGGATAAATTCTGTTGTAGCAAACTTCTTCTACTACTTTCTACTACTTTCTGTTTATTACATCCAAGTGGAAGATCTGCTGAAATTTGGCTTTGCACAGAATGGTGGATTTGCTACAAAAGAATCCAAACCAGTAGATACAAACGCTTGTAATTCGCATATTCTTCTTTTTTACAAAATGTTGTCTGCTTAAAATGTTTTTTTTTTCTTTTTCCGTAATTCAATAAAAAACATTGCTGTTGCTTTTTCTTGTTCCTTGTTTATGAAGCCATGCATCATCAATAATCAAGAATCAATTTATTTATATAGCGCCAATTTACAACAGATGTCGTCTCAAGGGATTTTACAAGAAAATCTATTCAAATCATAGACACATCATTACAAATCCACCTGAAAACCTTTAAATCTAAGGAAAACCAGCAGATTGCATCGAGACATTGTCTTGCAGCATTCACTCCTCTGGAATCAGTCGACCGAAAAAATGGCTTTTGCTGTCTTTGATTTTACAGCAATCCCTCATACTGAGCATGAATGTAGCGACAGTGGAGAGGAAAACTCCCTTTTAACAGGAAGAAACCTCCAGCAGAACTTGGCTCAGTACAAGCAGCAGTCTAAACCACAGACAGAAGGGTGTCCTTTCATTCTCTAATAAGGCATTTGGGTTTTAGTTGTTATTGTTCCAAATATACCATCTGGATTGCTACACATCTAGTTAGACTTGGCATAGTGAATAGGTCGATTAAATCCAGTAATTCGAGATCAAATTTTCTTTTTGCAACTTTTTTTCATCTGATAATAAACAATAATTCACACTGGTTGTGAATATAGGTATTACAAACCCCATCAATATGGTAGGTAACGTGTAAAGTTTTATACCTTTAGATTACCGAAGGGAAAATAATTTATTTAATCCTTGAGTAATATGAAACGAAAAAAAAAAAAATCAAAGAAACATTAGACCTCATTGTTCTTAATAAAAACACTTTGAATACAATTTAAACTGGTGACAAATCCGATTTAAAACTATAAGTCATGTTCATTTCTGAAGAAGTGTTTGTGTTCGATTTCACGTCATTCAAGAAGTTGGTGAATGTTTGGTGCTAGTTACCTTTATTGAACAGCAATTTGAAATAAAAACAGGGTGTAGAGAGAGGAGGAAGAGATTCACCATCTAATGGCCCGGACATGGGATTGTTCCTAAGTTAACTGAATGAACAACTGTAGCGTCTAAGCTCGGTGTGCATAATGTTCAAACTGAGGCAGGTGCCCTGTTATTATGGCCCTGTAGCAGATTCAACTGCTGTAGATTCTCACTCTAACTGGTTAATGTTAAGTTGGGTTCTAGCCAAGTTAAGTGTGTCTCAACTGCCAGTATTCCTTAATGTCTGCACGAATATGGGCAGGAACATGGGAGGGAATGTGGGATCTTAAGCACGCAGGATCTGTTGTCGATGCTCAGTGGTCTATTTTGTACCCACTTTTCTTCATTTGACTCAATAAAAACTTTAACTCAGGTAAGTCAGATTGGTTGTTATTGGGATATATATATATATATATATATATATATATATATATATATATATATATATATATATATATATATATATATATATATATATATACTGGAGAAGCAGAAAACAAAAATGAAAAATTGAAGAAATCTAAAGAGGAATAGAGACATTTGATGAATAAATCACAAGTTGCATCCTTAACCCACAATGATTTGTGGGTCAGCGGTGTGGAAACAGGAAATTCCAATAAATGTTATTAGACTGAAATGTCAAATCTTAATGGAGGTCAAGACATTGTAAAGAGAAAGTCATTTTGAATCCGAGGCATGAATACCAATTTCAGCTGCAGCTCTGGACTGCTAAACTATCTGAATGATTGAAATAAAATATTTGTATGTTAAACACCCCAATAGTGTAGGGGTATCCGGATCTCACTCTAAGCTCCAGTTATGAGTCTGTCACAGGTTTTTATTCTGTATTTTGATGGTTTGTTAATGGTTTAATCAAAATGTTTACTACATCTACTTTTACATTGGTGTATTGATATTGCCCTCTTAGCTAAATATGGGATTATAGGTGGCCTTGCCCCACCTTATGGACACCAATATCATTGGTACGTATGCAGTTGTCTCTTACTCCATCTAGAAATTTTTGAGATGTTGAAAGCTTAGAATATTTTTCATGAACATACATTGCTTTAAATTTCTTCGCAATTTTTTTCCTGACATGTCTGCTGTGTTGCTTGGACTTCGTGATGCTGTTCGTTGTTTGAGAACAGCAACATTTAGATCAAGTCTAAATAACACATATGTTTTAGAGTAATTAGGTCACTTGAAATCAGTGGGTTGCTATGAATTTTTTTTGGGGTATCATTTTTATCCACCTTAGAAATATGTGCAATGTTGTGCGAGTAATTAAATCTCTAAACACTCATAACAGCAGTGCTTGTTTGTTTAAACTACCTTGAAGTTTTTCTCAAAGTGTTAGTATTTTGGCTAATTTCTTTTCAACATTCAAAATTTCTCTTTGCTACTTTCCTGTAAAATTTCTCAGAGAGGATCTAAAATTTCAACCAACACCGCTTGTGGGTTTATTAAGTTTCTTAAAATATTTTTTTCTATTTCTAAACTCATTGAATTGCTGGAACCGGATGTTGTCACAGAAACATTTACTGTAAGAGAATGTCTACAGAAGAAATTGTTCTACACAAAAAGCAACAAACAGAATCAGCAGATTTTAAAGACAATGAAGTCAATAGATTAAATTGCTGAGAGATTTTTTTATTCTTTTTTTATTTTTTACAAATGTGCTTCCTACTGCAGAACTATAGCTTAATACTCTCATCCTCTCCATTACCATATCTCCCACAAGACAGTGAGGTGTTTAAAATGTGAGTGACTGACAAATAGTTCGTATAATTTTGCTTCTTGAAACATTGCTTGTACGAGTATCTATTCTGTGTGTAGTTGGAAAGTTTGTCGTTTTAATTGAAAACTTTAAAGCAAAACCACACTATCATTACATCAGTTTGTAAACGTTATAAATTCAGAACTTTAATAATTATTTGCTTTAGTCTGCATGGAAGATCTCTCTTAAATCTCCTGTGGTGCCTTAGCGGATTAGGAGGAGACAAGGATTGTGGACGAACAACTGCAGGGCAGCTGGAAAAGCAAATAATACAAAAAAGAGAGAGAAAAGTCAAAAATTAAGGAAATAGGAAACTCTGACACAAAATATACAAATTAACTCCAACAAATATATGTAGGGATTCTTATGATGCTTGAGAATTTAGGTGTTCATTTTTCAAGCAAAGAACATTCCATTAGACAATACAATGGTGTTATGTGAAATTGATGTTGTTATTATTCACCCTTAAGTTTAAGAACAGCATTCTAGATTCTAATAATATTTGAGTTTTACCGTAATATTATGGCTGTATTTCAAAGGAGGAGTCTGGAATCTTATGTTTTATCCCAAAACCTCAACCTAACTACTTAAAATTCTTGTTTTTATTCCCTAAAAACAAAAACAACATTTCGTTTTAGCTTCTGTTTGACTGTTTGGTCATTCTCACATTTCTGCCTGGTGTAAACATAATGTGTGCATGGAAACAAATAGTTTGGTTAGAAAATCATATACTTAATTGGAAGACAAGGAGATATCAACTTTGAAATTCAGTGCTAACATCCTAGCATAAAACCATTTGTTCTAGTATTTTTTCCACATCTGTCTGTTTTTGCTCTATATACATTACACCTCCAGCATATAATTTCTTTTCTCACTGATGCAATGGAACTCTCCTCTGCAGTTGGTGGTTTTCTATTACAATCGAGTAAGGGTTTTAGTTGGTTGGGTCATCATAATTGGGGGCGGGTCCCTAATTTTAAAAGTAGTGCAGCAACATCTATATGTGACACAAACAACACAACAATAGGTGCATGTGAGCTGTGTTAACAATGTGTTTGGTCTGCGGACACCAAGAATTACAGGAGAGTGTAAAATTAATCTTTATTGCAATCAGTGACTCCTAAAATATTCCAGTTTTTATTTTTTTTCCATTTCTTACCCTTTCCTGTGACACACATAGACTTTTATTTAACACATCAGGGTGGGAGAAAGCTTTTGAGCAGCAATACTGGCTTAACAGTTTCCCTAGATTTGTGGGAAAAATATACGGTGTATTAATAAGATTAATCTCTTACCTCGAACACAAAGCTGAGCTTGTTTGCTTGAAATTAAATATTTATTTCATCATCCACTTTACAGTTGAAAAAAAACAACTAACTGAAAAAAATGTCCAACTAATCTTCTCAAAATTACACTTTGTGTAAGTGCTGAAGCAACATGTAAAATGAGCTCTTTTTGCAAAACACCACCACAAAAATACCCGTGGTAAAATTTTCTGCAGGTAGTGTTAAAAGCACCCATGCATGCGATCAAATGCATCTATACTTGCTTTTTCCAAATGTAATAAAATATGGACATTTTTTCACAACAAAACATTGGCTTCTTGCCTCTTCTGCTCATTATGCTAATAAAATTCCCTTTTTAGCATCTCCATATATATTTATATTGATATTCAGAAAAATAAATGGGAGAACTCAGGAGACTTATTGTTATTCAAACTTTCCACTAAATATTTCTTGTGGCCAGAACAGGCATGAAAGTATATATGAGCATGCCTTGATTGTTGTTTTTTTGCCTATAATGTATGAATGCAAAGCTAGTTGCCCTAATAAAATTATGCATGCATATAGGTGTGTGTTTGTGTGGAGGTGCTTGTGTTCATGAGCGTTTTGTGTGTGTGTGTTTGAGGACTGGAAGAAGTAAAAAAAGATGAGCATCAACTTTTTTCTTTGTGAATATTTCATATCCTTGAATTATATGAAAGGTTTCTGTTAAGCACTGTTGCTGATTGACAGCTATGAAAGTAACACACTCACACACATACTAGAATTAAGGAGTTGGAAAAGGCAATTTCTTGGTTGCATATCTATGAACTTTGACGGTGTATGAACACACATAATAAACAACACTGGATATATTTCAGCTGCTGTAGACACACATAGCAGGTTAGTAAAAAAGGATAAAGGCTTTATTCACATAGCAGGCAAATGTGACAGATGCATGCATCTAATGACGCATCTGATGTACGGTTATGTAAAAAGTCAACAAATCTGTACCACATTTTGCAAAATGTCCCAAAAAAGAAACTAGTTCCTTGTTTATTTCACGCTTTACATTTTTTATGTATGTAGAAGTAATGTTTTCACACATTTCCCATGGATTTTCTCCCAAGAAACACATCAGGACATATTACATTAGGCACAAACCCCTACACAGTGAAACTGAAGAGGCCCAGTGGATGACCCAACCACTGAAGTCCTGTCTCCAAGACCCGTGCACACATTTTCTCACATACTCACACACAGTTCACAAACACACAGCGAGTGTGCCAACTGTGAGATACTTTACGCACCTGCCGACCCCATCGCCCTGTTAGTTAAAAGCTTTGCGATTGGATGTACATGTATCCAGTTTCACTTTAAAGAGCCTGCGGGAAGCAACACCGCTCGCCATCGGCGGGAAGACATCACGCTTATATTCCGGGAAAGTCGGAGAGATTAAGGCGATGACCGGCAGAACAGATGGATGGATATAGACAGAAGCAATGAGAGTGCAGGAAGAATGATATTATAATTAGTTTATGTAATATCGCTTTGCCTTTTTCTCAACCATGTGCTCTCAAAGCCCCCCATCTTGGCTTTTGACCGGTTTTTCCTCACCTCACCTGTTTAGTTCTCCCATTTACATATTTCTGATATTTTCTTAATTCTACTTGAAATCATCTTTAAACGTCTCTTTCAAATCATTTTCCTTTCCCCTCTTACCCTTGTTGCATTTTCACCTAACTCATCCAATCCAACCTCAAATCCAACCTTATCCTGTCTTTCCGATTCCCTGCATTAATTGCTTTACACATCCATTCGAATATCAAGCTAAATGTGTCTCTAAGTGAATTATCTGCAGAAACAAAGTGGCTCTCATCACTGTATGATTACATCATCCAGCACAAGTTATGGACTGAATTGTTGATATTATCATGTGTAAGAAAGACTGATAGTGCTCTTGTAAAAGTGTTCTTATGAAGAGAAGTGGGTATCAGAACAACATTTTTATTTATTTATTGTTCATTAAAAGTCGTCCTTCAAATTCTTAATTGTAATTTTTTTAATAATAACCTCTTAATCTTTAAGATCCTGCATACCACTCATATTGAGAATTAGGTTGGGCAATCGGGAGGAAATGAGGGTTTATGAAACTTTTGGCTCCATTCTGATTACTTCTGTGTTTGTGTGTTTTTTTTCTTCTTTTTTGTTTTGTTTTTTTGATTGTTTATTTTTTGTTGTTGTTATTTTTCTTTGCATGATGTAACACTGTGGGAAAAAAAGCAACGTTTGTTTTTTGATATCTCTAGTAAAACTCCAGACCTACAACCTATGGAGATGTTGTGGCATGATGTATAAAAAGGTGTTTCATGCGCAAAAACCCTCATTTGGCTGAATTACGATTCTGCAAAGATGAGTGTTCCAAAAAGACTTATTGCAACCACTTGATTGTACTTGCTGCTTTTGAGAGTGGCCCTACCTGTTATTAGATTTAGGGGTCAGTCGCTTTTTGAGGTAGAGCCACTTATAGTCCTTGAGAGATAAACATTAATTGGATGTGACTTCATGTCAATGTTTAAAGATAGTTTATTCTGTCTTGTATACAAGCTCACTTATAATGTCTATAAAGTTTACAGGGAGGTGTAACTTTGAAACAATCTCTGGAAGGCTGTTTGTTTGAAGCAACTGACAAAGAACATTGGATGTTCTTGAATGTTCTAAGTCTATATTGTGAGAAAAAGCCAGAGAAACAGAGAGACTCGTGTAAAATATTTCCTAGTGCGTACTGTGTGTTTTGGTTCTTAATTCACAACTGTGAAGCTTCCCCAACGTCTTGAAAGGATTTTGCTTGACAAGCCGTTCAAGGCCAAGGCTGTCCTTGTTTCTGAGTCAAATTTTCCTTACTGATGATTGTGTACCAGCTGATTAAGGAGAGTCACCATAAGTTTACAGTATCAAGCATGTACACAATATTTAAACTTTCTCAGACTGCATTTTTAGATTACATTATTAGTAAGGTATAGTGAAAATATTAATATATTTTGTATCTATATAAATTAATCAACATAATATATAAAACATTGTGGAACTTTGTTCAGAATATATTCACATTTTTACATGTTTTGAGATGGTTTACATTTAGGTTAGTTACTTTATTGTCATCTGTGAAGACGCTCAACGACTGTAAACTGTTTGTAACAGCAATACACACTAATTCATAATTATGGTGTTATTTGTATTCTGCCAAGTGTCTGCAGATAATTGATGATTCGGGGAAATCATGGATTACTTTTGTCTGAAAATGTAGCTACAGAACAACAACATGAAAATTTTTCATAGTGATTTCTGAACAGCAGGAAAGGCCATTACAATAAAGAGCAATCAAACACAAACAGTCAGACATTTGTAATGGTCGACAACAGCTGATGATGGATGTCCATATCTAAGGAGGGCTGCTAAAGATTCAGTTTTATTTTCTTTACAGCTCAGATCTACCGTCAACTACATTGATGTCATTTGTGTCTACACTTTCTGCTTTATTTGTTGTTTCATTGTATACTGATTATTTATTGCATATTATATTACACAAACCAGCCCAAGTTCATTACAAAATAAAAATGTTTGAATCCTGAGCTCTGAAAATGTCTTCTTACAACATCTAGAGGATTATCAACATAGTTTTGCTTTGGAATTCTTTCTTTTTATTTTAACTTTAAATCTTTCACTGGGTTCTTTGTGATCTCTTGGAGGCAAACCAATGGGTTTTTGTAATGTTTTGGAAAGCTGCTCACTGTTGATAAAGAATCCCTCCAGAACAGTTACCTGCCTAACAAGTTGATAGCAGAGCACCCAGTTTCCCCACCACATCCCCCAGTGCATATCAAGTCTGGAATCCTGTCACTTCATGCCTGCCGAAGCCCCATGGTAGCAAACCCAAAGCAAACCCAAAGGTCCCCCAAGTACTGGGTCCTCTGCCAAGATCCAGCTCAGGCCCCTCAGCATTTAAGTGGTCTAGAATGTCCCTAAGTGCCATAGCACAATAATGAAGGAGAGGATCACTGCGCAACATTAGCAATCAACCCAGACAGAAACCATCAGGGGGAACTCCACCTCTCACCCCTTTGAACCACCACCGGACTATTAGTGCCTACAACATCACTTAAATTAAAAAGATTTCTTAATTGTTATATATCATGCAGCAATTTGGTGTGTATATGTGGGTGTTTTGGGATTTCTCACCTTGTAAGGGACATTCCTCCAAAAAATGCCACTTTGGGTATATTCACTGTTTCGTATGTGGCCTAATACCCTGGTTAAATAAGTAGAGGTGTTTTTTTTGGTGTTACGGGTAAGATTTAGGACAAAGATCTGAAATTAATTTATCTTATGTTGAGGATTTGTTGTACTGGTTACGTTTAGATTTAGGGTGACAGTCAAGGTTAGACTGTAGACATTCGTAAAAAATTAAAGAAAGTCAGTGAAAAGTCCCTGTATATGTATATAATATAGAAACACATAAAATGTGTGTGTGTGTGTGTGTGTGTGTGTGTGTGTGTGTATGTGTATGTGTGTGAGTGTGTGTGTATGTGTGCACTTGTATGTAGTACAAATGGACACACATTTTAACAAACGGAGGTCAGATCTGTGACTTGAGGACATTTTCTTGGTCTTCACTTTCCAGTGTGCTCAACTAGGTTTAGTGGTATGATTAGATTTTGGACTAGCATAGTACTGGTCAGGTTTAGGGAAAGTGAAAGGGTTTGCCATAAATGTGTGTGTGTGTGTGTGTGTGTGTGTGTGTGTGTGTGTGTGTGTGTGTGTGTGTGTGTGTGTGTGTGTGTGTGTCCGTACTTGTTTTGTGCTTCATTGTGGGACATTTTTAGAACAAATACTATCCTTGAGGGTGGTATCCTTGACTGCTGATTCAGAGTCAGAGGTCGTGTACATCGAGGTCGTGGAGGAATAATTATAATTATAATTACGAAAAGCTTTTAAATGCAATTTTGTATGTTGACCGTTTAAGTGTGTTAAACATGTGAAGAAAGGCTAAATCTATAGGAAAAACAGTTTTATAGCAGCACTGCATTTTCAACCTGTTTGGAAAAGAGCTTGTTTCCACAACAATGACTGAGAGCCCATTTGAACAGTAAAAAAAGCACAGGGACACACAGCAGATTAGGATATAACAGAGAATAACGGGAATGCTAATGTTTACTCACCCAAAGGAGAACAGAGGTATTTTGAGAATCCAATATGAATTTATCTGCTTTTATGTTTGTATCAGCTTTCCTCCTGAGGAAAAAGGAGCATAAAAGTCTGTTCCTCTGCATGTTTGTTCCTTCAGTCATATTGTGTTCTGCTTTATGTGACAAAACACTGGATTGTTCCTAACACAGACCTAATTACAGACGATCAATAAAGGGGTGTTTCCGTGGTAGACAGTTTAAGTCACCTCTGGTAGTGTTCCATTTACTTACATTAAACCAGTTTTATTATTATCATGTATTTAAATGTGTTAAATATGTCAAATATATTTTATTTTAGCAAACGACATGATCCTGGGCTCTGAATATCTAAATATCTGGCCTTGATTTTATAAGAAACTACAAGGCTTTTTCAAATTAGTTGCTTTTTGGTGCTCCTAAAACAATGGAAAAAAATACTGTTAGTACAATACTACATTGTTTTGATATGTGTTTGGAATTATTGTATCTTTTTTTTAAATCAGTTTTTTATTTAGCACCAATTTACAGATTTCGTCTAAAGGCACTTTACAAGAAAATCTATTTAAATCAGTGTGAAAAAGTGTCCAATCTAAGGAACCCCAGGAGATTCATGGAGTCATTGACTTGCAGCATTCACTCCTCTGGAATCAGCAGACAGAAACAATGGCTTGTGTTGTTATTACCAGGTGTGGTTACTATGGAGAGAAGAACACTAAGAGAAAACAAAAGGTTAACAAGGTTGAAATAACGGTAACTAAGTAGATTGGACAAAGGAAGAAAGTAGCAGAGAGAGAAGTGGTCAGATTGTCCTCCAGCAGTCTAAGCCTATAGCAGCATAACTATAGAAAAACTTAAATAACTTAACCCTATAGAGTGAGAC
>JAVLVB010000474.1:163062-174231 GCA_032876305.1 Orestias chungarensis
TTGCTCTTTGTTGTTAGAGTATTCATGTTAGTCAATTTCAACACCAGGTCTGATATTTGTTTGGGAATATTGTCTTATTTTATTATACAGAAGCGCTAACTTTATTCTGAGCTTCTTCTTCTTGGAAACAGAACATCTTAAATAGAAAATTCAACACTCATGTCTCCCCGCACCATCACAAACTGGATCGGCATCAGCAACACTCTAAAAACTTAAACAATCTACTCACAGATCTGTCGCCTCACCCTGTCCTCATTGGGGAATGTTTCCAATCTCTAGCAGTTTGACCTATGAAAACGTTAATGTAACTAATATAATCTAATTGTAGTGTTGTACATATTGTGATTATCAGGGTAGTTTAATTAAATTAAATGACTCAAGATAGACAGCCAAGATTTTGAGCCCTTTTAAAATTGAACTCTAATTTTGAAATCTCCAGCTGGACTTAATATCAGTCAGAGTTTTTAATTTGGCAGGATAGGGGCTTCTAATCTGCCTATTTCTATAGTTAAAATATTAGATCTAAGGGAAACTCTGAACTGTAGTATTTCTGTGCCAAAAATTAACTCTGACGGTGCATTTCTCTGTACTTGCTGTCAAATCAACTAATAGGTGTTTAAATCAAAAATCTTGAAGGAGAAGCTGAAGCATTATCAGGTGTTGGTTTCAGGGTTGTAACTGTAGCTCTATAAGTACTCTGAGTACTATTTCTAAAGAAAAGACAAGTTGTAAAAAATAAAATGTTCATTAGATTTCTCTCTCAAGATTAGCAAGAAATCACACGCATCATTTTCAGGAACAACAGGTCAGATGACATTTGAGAGCTCAGAAAAGCAGCCACTAACGTTTTCAGAATCCGAAGTGAGCAGGGAATACTGAATTTGAGTTCCTCAGTAGTTGGAACGCAATCTTCAACAGATGAGTTGGATTGCGGAGCAGGAGAGTAAGTGTAGGAAACTGACAGACAATCCAAAATAATCTTCCATCCTTCCCTTTATTTTACTTTCTCCAAAGCACTGCAGCCCTTTTATGTCATTAGTTCCAACATCATGAGAAATACGTGGCCCATGATTAGATTTAGTTGTATTGGAGTGAGCATTAAATGATTAGTCAAAGGACCTGTCAAAAATTGAGACACTTAATTAAAACAAAAACATGAAATATATTCTCCAGGTGAGCTGCAATGCATATTGAAAAAGACTGATCATAACAATGGCTGAAATTTGGCACTTGCCAATAATTGTTTATTTTAATATTCACTAGAAATATACTATATATAATATTAATGTTGTGAATCTGAATGGCAATATTGTATGAGTTGGCCAGAAATGCGAGTCTTTATGACCTTCAGACTAGTGCAAGGTTTCAGTGATGCTGAAGCTTATAAAAACTGAGCAAACATAAACTACATTAATTTTCATTCAGATCTTTAATTATAAGTATCGCATTAGGTATCAAGGATTCAAGGATTCAAGGAGACTTTATGGTCATTTCAACACATGTGGTACATGAGGTGGAACGAAATTACATTTCACGGTCCAGTTCCACCCAAGAGCTAATATTAAAATAGATAAAATAAAGTTAAAAAATTAAAATAAATTAAATAGAAGTAAAGTAAATAAATTAGATAAAATAGAACACAGAATATACAGAAAATATACCGAATATACGTTAGTGAAGTGTCTCAGTGCGGGTATGGTAAGGTGTTCAGTTATGTATTGTCCGTGCAGTGGTTTGTTCAGGAGGAGTTCAAGAGTCTCACAGCTTCAGGAATGAAGCTATTTCTCAGACGGGTTGTTCTACACTTGATGCTCCGCAGCCTCCTGCCTGAGGGGAGCGGAACAAAAAGTGAGTGTGCTGGGTGTGTGGGATCCTTCCTGATGCAGGTGGCCCTTTTCCTGCATCTGGAGGTGTAGATGTCTGTGGTGCTGGGGAGGCTGACTCCAACAATCCTCTGTGCGATCTTCACCACCCTCTGCAGAGCTTTCCTGTCTGCAGCAGAGCAGCTTCCATGCCACAAGACGCTCTCCACCACACATCTGTAGAAGGAGGTGAGGACTGAGCTCCTGACTCCAGCTCGACTGAGCCTCCTGAGGAAGTAGAGCCTCTGGTGCGCCTTCCTGACCAGAATGGAAGTGTTGTTGCTCCAGGAGAGGTTGTTACTCAGGTGTACACCCAAATACCTGTAGCTGTTGACCACTTCCACCGCACATCCTCCCATGTGGAGGGGGAGGTGGGCATGCTTGCCCCTTCTGAAAGGTTGATTGAAATGAAAAAAATGGAAAATACTTATTCAATTTCTCAAGTTTTGTTTTTTCTTAATTTTGGTTTTGAAATCCAACGTACTAGTTAATTGAGATGTTTCTTACAGCTTTCTGTAATTTTAACATCTGACAAAAGCTTTCAATAATATGGACGATTTGCTCTGCACCAGTTGATGGAAACACTTCTAATAATTAACTTGTTTGCTAAAAATCTGATTAGAAATTTAATGGAGACAGAGCTAGTGTGATGAATCAGGAGAAAAGTGATTAATTAAACGATATATTGTTGCTGTCATATTCAATAAAAGTATTCTAATTATTTGTTTAGCTGAAATAAGGCAGCCCATTTCTCCAGTTGTGTTTTAATTTATCCCTAACAAATACAAAGTTGCAAAAAATTTGTATATATATAAAGTGTACATTGTGTGTTTTCTCTTTTTTTTAAGGATACACAAGGACCAAGCAACAAAGCATGTCATTGGAATCGGTGATGTCACTGAGGGACATTAAAAAGGAATAGGCATTTTTAACTTGATTTTGATAATGGTCTAATGCACTTTAGTTGATCATCTTAAAAACTTCTTATTTTGTTTTTATTTATTGATTAAGATTAAGATTATGTGACACTTACAATGTTGAGACACTATGTATACACTTAGGAGGAAAGAAAATAAGAATTAAAGAAACAGTATGTAAACATGCATGTATATTATATTTCATTGAAAAAAAGAAAAAATAATGCAAATTGTGCAAATATACAGCAGAGTAGCTGACCAGAGACAGCCTGAGGGAAGCGTATGGTGCCTGGTGTTTACTAACAGCTCTCTGTAGCGCTGACCTGATGGTAAAAGTCTAAAAAAATGGTTTCCAGAGATGGTAGCTGGCATTTTCCAAACCTGATCGTCATTGCTATTAACAGTAATTAGAAGGTGTGCATAAATATTATTCTCATCACATTAAAGCAGTTTTTACCTGTATATTGCCATATTGCATCTGTGTGGAAAATCATTTTGGGATTGTAAGGGGAAGTTTTCAAATGTGGAAAATTTTCACACAGACTTACTATGAAGGTATAGACATTTTTATTTTGCCATTCTAGGTCAGCTAAACTTAACTTCTGAAAACCTTTGCTACAGCGCTCTTGTGAACCTTTCTTTCAGGCAGTCATGCCAGTTCTTGTCTTGTTGATTGATACTTGTTTGCTTGTGATGAAGGTGGCGTCATGATTTTTTTTTTGGGGGGGGGGGGTATTACTCTCAACCATAACAACCCAAGAAGGGTGTTGGCAAAAAAAGAAAATTATTTAATTTGTGACCATTTGAACACATTTATTTTAAACTACATTAATAAAATATTGTAACATTGATAGTATTCTTAACATTCCCTTTTGAGTCGAACATAACCGAAAGCTATATCGTAATGTGTTGTTTTAAATGTCTGCCCAATGTGACCTATTTCTACGTATACAATATAATACTAAAGGAAAGGGAGAGAACAGACAATGGGAAGGTCTTTTCAACACCACAGAACACAAATAGGCATACTGCATTAAAATTAATTTCACATTCTTATATACATGTTGTAATCTTTCATGAATTATTAGTGTACTGCCTTTGTTCTTGTGATAACATTAACTACGTGTAACATGTAGTTTTATGCCATTTTAGCAGCAGGAAATTAACACTATGTTTCAAGTTCCAAAGGTAGTTTCAGAGACAAGCTGAGGATAGGGTTCTGTGTTCTGCTGCTTCCCACGTTCTCCAGCAGAGGGCGTCTGGAGGCTGCCTGCCAGACACCTTTGTTTCCACACAGGTGCTTTTCATCAGGTGTTCAGCAGGACCGGATAAGAGGAGTGGCTCTCCATACACTCATTGACTGAGTGTTTATTGCCTCTGGGAGTGTTTCCCCTCAGAGCCATTTTTATTGTTGATTCTTTGTGTTGTTGTGTGAATTCTTTCTTCCTGTTTTCTCTAGTAACATATCCTTGTGTATGCTCACCCCAGGTACCTCTTTAGTCTCCTACTTTCTCTTATCCTTCAAGAAACTCTGTTACAACTCCGGATTATAGCTCCCCACGTTTGACAGTCACTCCCACTCCCCTGGATTCTACCTGCCTCTGCCTGTACAATCTGTCCACTTCAGCTCTACAGTCTCCACCCCCCAGACATCAACCATTAGCAGGACCATCAACGCACAGCCTGAGCTCCGCTCACCTTTCCCTGGCGTATTCGACTCCAGCTTCAAAGTAGGATCCAATCCTGCAATATTGCCCTCTAGTCAAACCTTCGCTCACCATCGGTGTGACTCTTTCCAGTGTTCCCAGTTCCCCCCATGTTATTCTCCAGCTGTTCAAGCTCCAAAACTCTTTTCAAATTCTCTGAACAATAAACTTTATAAATCTGATTCTTTGCCTCCTGAGAGTTTCCTGCTTTTGCAGGTAAAAATCTTAAGAAAACATGACAGGTTGGAGCTTTAAGGTCACCTCTCCTACCTCTATAGGTTGTTATAAACAGTATTTCATCTCCCACACAAAATGAAAAGGAAGGAAGAAAATCTTACCATTAATCCCCTCACAGCCCCACTCCCAGCAATCAGATATCCGCCATTCATCCAGGAGTAAACTAAGGAAAAAAACGTATGCTTACATAAAAATAAATATTACATCCCTGAAAAACACACTTTACCAGTTAATACAGTTGGCAACTGCAGCCCAATATAGCGATTACTTGAGAGCATTTGAACATAAACACCAGTGTGTCTGTAAGGATCATGTATGTAAGATTTCTTCATAAGAATGTTATATAGTGGGTGTTGGGAACAGCAGAGATGCGGGTTAACAGAGGCGCAACCTTTCCAAAGCCTCCCTGATCATGGAATACCGAGAAGCACAACGCTGGGACAACCGATACCCCAACAATGGCGGAGCGAGGCACAAACCTATACTTGTTCTTTTGGCAAATTTATGCAAACTCCCACATACTGGCTTAACTGTTTTACCCCTTAATATCATTCATTCACTTCTCTTCAATAAATGACGGGAAAAGAAACTGTTGCATCACATGACAGCACATGGTTTCCAGGAAGCTCTATTAAAACCTCCGCCGCTGCTATTTACCCTAAGTATTTGTAATCTGTTTAGGGCGCTTATTGTTGTTCAGAAAGTGCTTTTTCTCCACACCAAGAGTCATTTATCAAGCGTGAGTGAAGCAGGACAAGAAAAAAAGTCTGGAAAGTGTTTTGAATGCATTCTATCACAGATTTTCTGTTTTAAATTAAATTGAACCAATGAGTTTCTTCAGATGTTGTTGGTACATACATAATTGTGTGTTTTGAATTCACATTTGATAAGGGCCCAACAGTTTGCACTGATTGTGTTTGGGGTATTCATCCATAGTCATTTACCCGCTGTATGTGCTTGGACTTTACAATGATCGATGTGGAGGTTTGTTGCAGCTTGCATGTCTTTACCCTGACTGAGATGGTGATGATAATAGCAATATATCTCATTGCGCAGTTATTAATACATTATAACCGGGGTGGAAATGCTTCTGCTTAATGCACTTTAATCTTAGAAATTTTGTTAACCTTAAAATGTTTGGAATACTTAAATTATGCTAAATAATTAATAAATTTCTAATTTCCTTGTGTGTAAACTTTCAGTTGCAAAGGTGATTTTGCTAAAAAATGCTTTAATCAAAAATATTTATTTATCCCAAGGTGGAAATTAAACGGTGTTAGAAAAACTCATTTCACTAAGGAATTGTTGTAGATGGTGATGACTGTGGGCAGGAGAGATCTCAAGTAGCGGTCTGTTTTACAATTAAGCTGAAGCAGCTTCTGACTGAAAAGACTCTGTTTTCCAATAAGAGTGTCGTGAATAGGATGTTCAGGGTTGTCTATGATTGTCTTGATTTTTTGTAAAGTCCTTGTTTTCATCATCATCTCCAGAGATTCCACATTCGTCCCCAGAACTGACCCAGCCTTCTTTATCAGGTTGATGAGCCTTTTTAGGTCCCCTTGCTCTGTTGCAGCTTCCCCAACAGATGATGGCAGAGGAGATGACACTCTCAACAACGGACTTATGGAAGATTTGCAACATCCTGATGCCAACCTTGAAAGATTTTAGCTTCCTCAGGAAGTAAAATCGGCTCTTTCCCTTGTAGACAACTTCACTGTTGCGTCTCCAGTCCAGTCTGTTGTCCAGATGAACTCTGAGGTGTTTATATTTCCCAACCATCTGTACTTCTTCTCCCATGATGGAAATATTCCCCCTTTTCCTCCAAGCTGGTTCCAGTGCTGGTTCGGTTATTAGCAAGTTTAAAAAGTGTTGTTGTGGTCTTGTGGCGGTTGGATTTGGCGCTAAATCTACTGGGTAATGGTTCTTTGTCGGTTCGCACTTGGAACCAGCCGCGAACCGGCAATTGCACCAGCATGGAACCAGCCCATGGTGGAAAGGGGTAATAGAGGATGATCTGACCCTGTTTCTCCTCAAATCTACAATCATCTCTTTTGTTTGGTTTGCACTCAAGATGAGATGAGTGTTCCCACACCATGCCACAAAGCGCTCCACCAGCTCTCTATACTCAGCATATTGGTCAGGTAGTCATTGTTGGTCAGGTAGTCATTGATCCAGGGGATTGTTCAGGTCTCCACCTGAGTCTTCTGGAGTTTCTGAAAAAGCAGATCAGACTGAATTGTATTAAATGCACTGGAGAAATCAAACAACATGATCCTCAAAGTGCTGCTTTCTTTGTCCATGTGACAGTAGGATTGTTGAAGCAGATGTATGATGGCAGCCTCAACTCCAACTCCATGGCGATAAGCAAACCGCCAGGGGTCCTGACATGTGCTGGTTTCCTTACACAGTTGGGCCAACAGAAGTCTTTCTAAGATCTTCATGATGTTGGAAGTCAATGCAATCAGTATGTAATCATTGATGTCTTATGGGTGAGGTTTTTTTGTTATTGGAACTAGACACCATCTGGACATACTGCCCTGTTGCCTCGCTTTACCTGCTCTCTTGTCTTTCCCCAATAACTTTTTCTTTTTTTAAAGAAACTTATTGAGAACAAAATAAAACAACCAGAATACAACGAGATATAAACCAAAAATAAATAAATCTAAGACCATTAGGCTATGTAAACTTTAAGGGTAAGTATTATTAGTATTGTGGAAATTAAATTAACAACTTCTGATTTAAGGGTAAAGGACCTACTTTAAAAAAATAACCTTTTCATTATCTGTGCCAACCATTGGTCATGCAGTTAAAGAAAGATGACGGAGTAGCTGGTGTCTCTTTGATTAACCTCTTGTAGACTATTGTCTCAAATTGCAAATAAGCCTTCACAATGAGAAGTGTAGAGCTGTAATTTCAATGCTGTCTTCATTAGTGATCAGTTTTTAATGGATTAGGGTCACTCAATGTGACGGTAGCCAACATCACTTTACTTGCCCATAGTTTGTCTGTATTTGACTAAACCTCGAGACACACATAAACACATCAACAAAGTTGGTCTCATATTACATGGAGAACCTTTTCAGTAACAAAGGACTAATGTACCAACAACATCTGAAGAAACTCATCCTTGCGTTTCATCTTTTGTCGAATCAATTATTAAATAAGGTCTGCTTAAACAATTCAATCAGACACCTGCGGCTGATCTAGAATGACACAGCTGACATCGCCACTAAAACTATGAAGCTAGAGCTTAGTTAGTAAAGTTATTACATCACATATTTAGATTATCAGACAACGTGGGGTTAAGGTCCTCAAACCCAAATGTTCTGGATTGCAAGACATGTGTTCTTCTGACTAACCCAAAAAAGTCCCCAAAATAAATAGAAAAACTAATTTTGACATTACATTTTTTAATTCTTTAATGAAAGAAAAAAAACACATATTTTTTTTAACTTTTTTTCAGTTCTAGTTTTATTTTTGAAATTATTTTTTTCTATTTCTCTTTTTGAAATGTGCTTTTTTTGTAAAATTGTTGGAAAAATTGTCTCCATAAGCTGTTGAGGTTCCTCTACGTATAATTGCCACGAGCGTGCATGTGCCTCACCTTTGCAGACATCGTTCTCGACTGTTACCCATCTGACAACCCGTGATTGATTGGCTTCTAAATGCTCCCATCACACACATGTGCACACCCGTACACACAGAAACAGGACAATCCATTATACATCTATCAGTGGGTCTGTCCTGATCCTAATGAGAGACAGATGCAGGGATCTGGGGAAAACCGTTTTTTCACACCTACGAAAAGGACATCTGCGGAGACGCCGTGTGTATCATAAACACACACATGCCGAAAAAGATGTAAACACACACCTTTCCTGCTATATCTTCTTTGTGATTTCAGACATGCACATGTTTCTCTCTGTTTTAAATTAAACACTGACATACACACATTTCAGTACCCATTTAAAGTGCTTAGCTGTAGTTGACAACAATGATCAGAAGTCTCCTTGAAAGGAGATAGTAAGAAGGTGATCTGTCTTCTTCACTAAAACCACCCATTACTCAGCTCCCTGCCTGGTTGAATGGCCACAGTGCGCATGTGTTCAATGTGTGTGTGTTTAGGGGACAAAAGTACCCAAATTCACGCATCCCGCATCTCCTACAACCATCTACCCCGTCTTAAAGGGAAACATGGCAAAGTGGATGGAGATTGAAACCAAGCCTAAGTGAGTGCTTCAATGTGTTTCTGCATGACGGCCATATTGATTCCATTTCATATTACAGCAAATGCAACCTGATGGGAAAAGTTCAGAGCCCAGAAGGGTTTCTGTCCGTTGCATTCAGAGATGTGGGAACAATTCTCAACGCCAAGAAATATGGAGTTGGGTTTGAGGTGAAGTAGTGTTTCCCTTTCACTTGTTCGGTGATAAAAATACATGTTGTATTTAACTCAGACACAAGAAACACCTGGAAAATATTGCTAAAAATGGTCAGGAGCAGGAGAACACTTATAGCTGTGCATGTCACACTCTGACTTTGCTGACAAAGTGTAGTTTGGTTCTTTTGTCTTTCTTTTCTATTGTAAATCGTGGTGTTTCAAACACTAATAAATAAAAACACTATTAGAGGTAAAACATTAAGCCTGTATGGATGTTATAATGAACATGAAGATCCATATGCCATATTGATATTAATATTAGAATAAGATATTTCTGTACAGCAGAACCCCAGTATACACAATAAGGCAACTTCAAGTCAAAAACCAAGGAATGGTGAACGGTTACATGTCAGCTGCAAAAGCTGGCTTTTCGTTTCTGGCTTTTCTTTTCTTTGAACCAGTGCTGAACAATGCTTACCTATTCATTTTTGAATAATTATACCTAAAAAGTGGAACACTGGATGTGAATACCTCTGCTTATTTTCAGATCTTAATCACAGATTCATGTAATACTTGTTAGAAATTTAAAGAACAAGAAGAGATGTACTTTGCATCTTGGGAAAAGCTAGGAGCACATCAATTTTGTTAAATTTTGGTTTAATTTTTTTTTTGTATATGCGGCACCACTATAAAACAAGCACCCCTTAAACATGGCTAACAAATAAATCAAATTAATTTATTCAGTACAAGAAGCAGTTAATAACTTGTTATGTTCGCATACTTACAGATACTTAAAAAGTAGTCATAAAGTAAAACCAATGCTAATAATATGGTTTCCAAAAGCTTGTTCTGCATTGATGGAAGTAGCTGTAACCGTCAATTTTGTCTTTTTAGTCCCAGATAAATGCATAATAACCTCCAGCTTGAAATGTCTTTCAAGTATCATATAAAACAGGTCTGTAAGATTTCCTTCTTTCATTTTAGGAATATAGCAAAAATTAGAAATATTCTCTCTAGGATAGATGCTGAAAAGCTAGTCCATGCATTTGTTACTTCAAGGCTGGACTATTGTAACTCTTTATTAGCAGGAAGTTCACAAAATGCAATTAAAAGTCTACAGTTGGTCCAAAACGCTGCAGCAAGAGTTCTGATGAAGCTTAAAAAGAGAGATCATATCTCCCCAATTTTAGCTTCCCTTCATTAGCTCCCTGTCAAACTTAGAATAGATTTTAAGATTCTTCTTTTGACATATAAAGCCCTCACTAATAAAGCTCCATCGTATATCAGAGATCTGATTACTCCTTATGTCCCAAACAGAGCACTTCGCTCTCAGACTGCAGGTTTACTGCTGGTTCCTAGAATCTGTAAAAGAACAATGGGAGGCAGATCTTTCAGTTATCAGGCTCCTCTCCTGTGGAACCAGCTTCCAGCTTTAGTCTGTGAGGCAGACACCCTGTCTAGTTTCATATCTAGGCTTAAAACCTTCCTGTTTGATAAAGTTTATAGTTAGGAAGAGGTAGAGAAGACAGCCTAATCCGGTTGGGGTAGGAACTCAGTCTTGACAGACGGTTCTCCTTTGCTCTAACTTCTTCATGTCTCACTCTATAGGGTTAAGTTATTTAGGTTTTTCTATAGTTATGCTGCTATAGGTTTAGACTGCTGGGGGACAATCTGACCACTTCTCTCTCTGCTACTTTCTTCCTTTGTCCAATCTACTTAGTTACCATTATTTCAACCTTGTTAACCTTTTGTTTTCTCTTAGTGTTCTTCTCTCCATAGTAATAACACCTGGGCTGGCGTTCTGTTAGCTGAGACAGCTTCTTGGATAAGAACATGGGCTGAGATGCTTCCAGTGACGTTCTACAAACGCTGCTATAAACTCTTTTATTTCATTATCCTGTGCTTCTAATTTAGCTTTCTGTCTTTTCAAACCCCCAGTCGGTCGTGGCAGATGGCTGCTTGTACTGAGCCTGGTTCTGCTGGAGGTTTCTTCCTGTTAAAGGGGAGTTTTTCCTCTCCACTGTCGCTACATGCATGCTCAGTATGAGGGATTGCTGTAAAGTCAA
>JAVLVB010000474.1:178568-223690 GCA_032876305.1 Orestias chungarensis
ATCTCTGATATACGATGGAGCTTTATTAGTGAGGGCTTTATATGTCAAAAGAAGAATCTTAAAATCTATTCTAAGTTTGACAGGGAGCCAATGAAGGGAAGCTAAAATTGGGGAGATATGATCTCTCTTTTTAAGCTTCATCAGAACTCTTGCTGCAGCATTTTGAACCAACTGTAGACTTTTAATTGCATTTTGTGAAATAAGACCAGGCAGCTTCTGGAGTGAAGACAACAACAGTGAGCTGATGCAGAGGACTGAGGTAATGATGGAAGGTGGACTTATTTGGACTGAAGATGGAGAACGCCAGGAGGACTGAGAGGGTTTGAGATCCTGGGACTGAATAGAGAAGTGGTAATTAGCACTGGAGGAAATATACGGAAAAAAACATGAGAAAGCATTACAAAAAATCCTTTTTTTTTAAGAATTTGGCTGCATTATTTGACTCATAAATCAAATTAATAGTCATCCTTTTTTTTAAATGAAAAAGTATTTCTGGAAATGCTTTTTTCATATTAATTATGGTTAAGATTTGTTTCCATACAATGTAAGCACCCATCTACAATGACCCTATAGGAAGGTTTCGGAGAGATATCAGAAAGAAAAAAAAATAGAAACGCAATCCAAATGTTGCTATAATGAAGACAAAAGAAAAATGAGAGAAAACTTACAATTAAAACTGGAAATAAAATTTTAAAAGCAAATATCAGAGAGGGATGACATTGTACAATCTCCTTGTAGACTGGTATGACAATAAAAGGCATTCTTTTCTATTCTATAATTCATGTGTTCCAGATACTAAAACCATGCCCTCGGCGCATTTCAATTTTCTCGATAGCTCCCCCTGCTGTTGAGGGGGGGAGGAATGGCTAACTATGTCTAAGGTATAATCTGACTTCATATCACGTGACATTTGGCAGTAGATTACCGTACTTTTTTGCTATCATTCTGTCAGAGTGTAAGAACTAATTTAAACATGTAGGTTATGTTTAAATTTAAACCAAAAAAATGTATCTCACCATTCCGTGGTTGAACTAAGATAATTTATGTCTGTGTCAGTGTCCATGCTCACATCTGCATTACCACACACTGGGGTGTGGGCTGTGGTAAAACAGATGACTTGTCATGCGTGTCTCCCAGGAAGTGCATCTTCATTAGTAACCAATCAAAATCCAATTACAGCCACTATCTTGACATATTAGGGCACTGGCATTAAAATGATGTGGTGTGAAGCTATATTTCCAATCACTGCAGAGTTTAATTACCATCGCATACCACACAGACCACCTTGTTAAGACACGGGCGGCAGTGGAGAGATAGAAGTTGGGAAATGGTGGAGAAGGACTTTATTTAACTTATGGTTAAATGATTGTGTGTACTGGGGGAGTGTTTAAGAAGTTTAAGAAAATATATAGCAAGCTATGTGAAAATATCATCGATGAGCAAACAACACTTGGATAGTATTGTAGTTGGCTATTGACTGCAGATTTAATAAAGGGCAAGTTTACCAAATTTCTCTTGGAGAATGTTTTATCTCCTCTAGTTACAAAAAAATATACATAACTACTTAATTAAATATTACGGGTTAAATAAATATATACGTAAAAAGGTGTTAATTTATTTAGAGCTTTGTTAAACTTTGTCTTATGTATCATAATACTCTTCTACATAAATAAATCACCTACATGTACGATATCAATGTCTCAATACATTTGTGAAGACCAAAAAAATGGTCACACAGTCATTTTTCTATTCATATTATGAGCATATCTTACCCTAAACCTGACATGCATTCACTTTAGTAACTACGTTTATTACATTTATTTAATCCAACTCATACTACTACACATAACCACTTATACAGAGAGAGGGGATCTACCATTATAAGACCGAGGTTTTGCCTCCAAAAAGAACACTTCTCTTTATAGGTCCCGGACTCTGATACCCACCACAAACAGTGGGTCTTGACAACATGAGAATTGATTAAACATATACACACAAACACAATTTTCTAAATAAGAAGCAACTGAAGGACACTTTGCTCTAGTGAGATTAAAAAATATATAGTTTTATCCCCTGGTCTGATGCCATGAAATTCTCTGGTATCTCTTAGGATGGCACCATTTTTGTTTTCACTGATATTACATCACCAGAAAAAAACATAATAGACAAACTAAGGAAGAGTACTCCTTAAGCTGTCACAAAACGCTGTGATGTTGTGAACCCAGATGCAGAAGATGGTGACGGCGTTGGATGAGATGAGAATTTTATTGCAAGTTTGGATGATAAACACAGGAACCAAGAACAGCAATGGAACACAGAGAGTGAATGCTGGCGTGGCATGAGATGTGCAGCAGAACAGAGACAACGAGGAACTCCGAAGAAACACTGGAGATGACGAGGATGACAACAAGGACACAGAACAGGGAGGAACCTAACGTAGATGAGCGAGCGGTGAGTAATTAGAAGAACCAGGTATATAAACTGGGAGGATGAGAAGTGGAACAAAGGAAGTAATTAGACACAGAGTGATTACAGGTGTGTGTGGTTAAGAGAGAAGCTGAGGCAAAGAGAAAATGTCAACAGGAAACAAGAGGGAAATGTAAACAACGGCAGAAGGAAAACACAAAAAACATTAATATAAATCAAACAGAACTACTAGACATACAAAGGAAGGCACTAAAAACTAATTGGTAAAACTAGAAAGCAAAAGGAGAATATATCTAATACTGAGAAAATAACAATAACTAAGGAAACACTGGCCACGAACAAACACATACCATGACATAAGCAATAGAAAGTTACGTTTAAACCCACTTTAGAAGTCATTTTTACCCATCTATTACTTTATTTTATTTTTCTTGCCACATGGGAAAATGACACCTGTCCAGATCTGCATTGAATGGCAAGTGAATCTGGAGCACAGCCAGTGGTATGTCACATCTGGATAGATTTGCAGAGCATTACATATAAACAAAGAAATGTAGAAGCAGGCATTTCTGTTAACTCCTACAGCAAAGATCCTTGGCAGAGTGAGATGCGAATGTCGTTTAGAGATAAATAATAAAGCGTTTGTGTTTTGAAGGGAGTGCAGGTAAAACTCTTGAAAAAAGACCACTTTGTTTGCTCAGGCATCAAATTTAATTAAAGTTTAAGCTAAAATTATTTACAAATGAGTTTTAAAATTACATTTCTGGTTATGCTTTGCTGTGACAATCAATTCTAGGCTTTAACATTATCTAGTAATTGATTTTTGACTTTGAAACATAAAGTCTGGGATCCGCTGCAGTGAAACAGCTTTCCAATGCAAGAAATATAGTTGCGTTCAGGTTGTGTTTTATTCAATTATCTGCTTTTTTTTAGCCATTCCGGTTACTTTATTACAGACGTTAATTTACCACCTAGGCAAGCAGAGTGCTTCTAAAAACATATGTTATACAATATTATATCTTAAGGCTATTTTGAGCAGAGTAAATCTACAGACCTCCAAACTTTAAATGGCCTTCAGAGTAACTATATAGTGCACCGAGAGCTGCATGGTGTTTCTATGTTTAAGCAGAATATCTGTCCTGGTGTTATTAAGGCTTCTGACCCAAATAAACACGAGGACTCTCAGGAGTACAATAATAATAAGGTTTAGTGAAGGATTTGAGTAATGGATCTTGATCCAGCTGGGGCAGTGGACGAATGGCCGCGGAATCCAAACTCGTCAGGCAACAAACTGTTCGAAGGGCGACTTGGAGGAAGGGAGGGACGACGCAGGAGACCGGGAACCACTGAGTGGTAAGCAGAACGGGTGAGGTGATGCATGCGGAGCGTGATTAACTATTGTGTTGACGGATGATGGAGACACCAGGAGGAGTGAGTGGAGAGTCTTTCCAGTGAGGCAGGTTGTCCAAGGGGTGAGCACGGCGGATGATGGAGGCTGGAGCGGGCAGACCGAGCTGAACCAGTTGAGCGATGAACCGGATGATTGTGAAGATCGTTGGAATTCTTGAAGGTGTGTATTCTGGTGGTGGTGAAACCTGGGTGGAGCACAGGAGCTGTTCAGGAGCACGAAGGAAAAAAAAAACAAAGTAGCAAATAAAACAAAGTAGCAAATAGACAAAAACAAACACTACAAATTACTTCCACAGGATAAGTAAATAAACAACTGGAAGACTAGAGACATAGACAAAAACTTGAGAACCAGAGTTACTGGAAAGAACTAGAGAAACTGGCACTGAGGGTTAAGATTACCGGATGCAACTAATACTCTGGCGTCGATTAGATGGTTCACCGCTCCTCTTATACTGATCCAGCTCGTTACCGCCAAGTGGCTGCACCTGGCCAGGTGAGAAGGTGCTCCAGCATATAACCCTGGTGACCCCCAGTGGACAACCTAGGAATAGGCTGGAAACACTCAACCTGACAATATCCAGTCCTTACTTTACCATCATCAAGGTCAGCTCAGTAAAGGAGAGGAGGCTCTGAGGCAGGGCTTCTATTTTTGACCTCTCAGATTAGGAGAGGTTTCTTTGACCTTCTCCAGGCCCTAAACTCAGCTTCTAATGCTTGACCTCCCTCCCATGACAGTGCATACAAGATAATTAAATCATTTTGAGTCTTACTTAGTTTTCACCTGAGGCCAGTTTGTTATGGAAGAGCAGACAATAAGTAAAAGACCCGGACAACATGACCCACAGGATAATTAGAACATTCAAACTCCTCCAATATACTATTGTTTTGGTCGACTGCAATGTTCAAATTACATTTTCAATTATCTATTCAGCTGTACGCATAGTTCATCATTAATCTGTTTTGAAATGATTTCCTTTCTACAAAAACTAGCAAAGTTTTATTCATGGGACTTTGTAAAAAAAAAGTTTAATTTTTATTTTTCAGCTTATAACATCTGAACTGTGAAATAAGAAACACAAATACAAACCCCCTCAATGTAAAATATGAAATTCAACAGATCTGATATGTTGCTGTCTTTTTTCTATATAGATAGTTTAAAGTTTCACTAAAGTTTAACTAAAAGCAAACCCCATCATAGACACATTTAAAAAATTGGAGTCGGCGATGCTGGGAGAAGGCGCAATTGAGGCAGCGGAGGACAGAATCAATCCAGTATGAGAGCTAATGTGATCCTAGCAGCACCATTGCTTACACCGGCTAGCGATCAAAGTATTTAACATATATTTATAAATTTTACATTAAACTGTAGATTTAAACTATCTCAGGTAAATAATATGATTAAATTCCATATCTTGCGTTGCTACAAGGCCATTGTGTCTGGATGGTCTATGGCCGCTGTCATCATGCGTTCGTGATTATAACCATCTCATGTTTTACATAACTGCCTTTTATTCTGTAAAGAATGGTTTAATTTGGAGAAATAAAAAAAATATTCCAGCTTGATGAGTGAGTCTGTTTAACTTTACTAATCCAAGTCCAGTCAAGGCTATATTTTAACAGCAGCTCTTGATGCTTGATTTACATTTTTTATAGAAATACTAATTTTGTGACTTATGTGTAAACATTTCACAACCCAAAAGCCGTCCTAATGCACAGGCCAAAGTGAAAGACGCCAAGAGAAGAAAGCAAAACTTGGAACTGCTTGCTTCAACCCTTGTTCATGTGTAGATCTACCACGTCTGGCTTCTTCTACTACAGAACTATGACGCATGTCTTACGTCAATGATGTAAAAGTTGAGTAAATTGCGACATGACTGTTTAGACTGCAAATGCTTTGAAAATGTCTGGATATGTATCCAATTCAGTACTACGAATGAAAAAAGAAACAATTAGATATTTGACTTCCGGTCACATTTTCCAAATCATTCATTGATAATTTTTTTTGCTTGTTTCGAGACCTTTAGAGGTCAAATTGGCGGGTTTGATTCAAATTATTGAAATGTCCCACAAAAAACAAGTGCAAATGTTTAAGTGTGACAAAATAAAGTCCTTTTAAAGGACTGTATGCTGTCCTTTCCTCTTTTTTTATGTCAAGCGGAAAACAAATTAACATTAGAACTCTATCATATTGGTTTAAATTAATGAATAAACTAAAAAATCAAATGTCTTTTTTTATTCAGGTATTATGTATGATGACTTCTTTTGAGAAATAAACATATAAAAAAGAAAATGGCTCTTGAATAAAAACAGCATGTGTATATAATAAGTTACTTTTGACACTGAAATATTTAATTTTGTTAAAGATTTTGGTGCCACCATGGTAGCAAGACAAAAGCTTCAAAATATTAAAAGAGCTAGAGAGCAACAGATGGAGGAGATGAAAAATTACTTCATCTAAGAATTGTATGATGATCCAACAAAAAAAATGAACAGTATTCATTACATTTTGATATAAGAGCTCACCAAGGTCTCACACTGAAACAATTCTAAACACTTGAAAATGTCATAATTTGAAAACCTCAATGGTAATAATAATAAAAGGCCTAATAAAATTATTTATACTGTATTTAAAATCAAACTGTTGCATTCATTGAGTCCAGTGGCTTTTTTCTTTTCTCCTTTGAAAGACATCTTAACCTAAGACCAGGCTTCTGTAAACACCCCTGAGAGAGAAACAATCACAATGATTTTCAGTTGATTCTCTTATTCAGGTGTTTAATACAACGACCATGCTTTATTTAACCTTTTATTTACATTTTGAAGTATGAGCAAAGATTGATAGAAATGGCAAAAAGTAACATCCCTGAAAATAAAAACGTTGATGTTTGCTCCATGTGGATTTGGCTTGTCTGAAAAGAAGAGTTATTGTTCTAAAGGGGATTTGGAAACATATATGCAAAGTTAACCTATGGCTTTCCATTTACTAGAACCATGCGTAACATTGGCAAGTGGATAAAAACAGGCCTAATGCAAGAGCGCAAAAGTCCCCTGGTGGGGGATAAATTCACTACCAATCAGTTCCAGAAAGGTCAAAGCTTTGACTTACTGATTACCAATATACAGATAATTTTATTTGAAGAAAAAAAAGACATACACTTGAATTATAAATAATTGAAAAAAAATGTTTTAAAGAGTTTTATATAAGAATTATAGCGCTTTATATTTGTGTCAACTAATATGAATTGTTTTGTATTGTATATTTTTTTTACTGAAACATTTTTACTTAACTCTTTTATTACTGCATTGGGGATATAATTTTAGTGTTACAACCGTTCACACATAAAACCATAATACCATAGGTAAAGCCTACAATATTATCCTGCAGTTTTGCATCTTCCTTCTTTCAGTGTGATCGTGTTTTCCTTTGGACCTGCTGAATGTTCCCTGCTTTAGACCTGACTGCTCCTGCATGTTTGTATTTATTATTCTGAGAAATGAAAGCAAGCAAGTTAAGTACATTTTATATATTTACTTTTGCAGCATCTTTTTTTTATTACATTTAGAGGAAAAATCTGTCGTCTTTACAGGTTTTAGACATAATAATCTAGTAGGTGATTTGGAGGAATTATAGGTCCCGGTCAAGGTCACTTTTACAACAAGTCAATGAGGGAAAAGCTGACGTTTAACATTCAAGGGTCACATCAAGACTTTCTCAGTAAGGGATCTGAACCTGCATCCTTCTATTTCAGAATAACAAGCCTAGGTATGAGATTACACTTGGAGCATACAAATGTGTGGCCCTTATCTGTATGAGCTGGGTGAGATTATTACGACTAACTCATTATCTTTCCTTTCAGATTTATACCACAGCCGAGGCTATTACAGCCACAATGGCCCACAGCTAGACGCTGAAAATAGACTCATTTACTTCAGTTTTATTACATTTGAGATAGCAGCGAACTTATCTCCACGTCTGTCCATCTGGCTTTATGAGTGCATATGTGTGCGCAATGAACCAGACCTAAGATTACTTTATTATGTTCAAGTTTCATTTTTTATGGCCTCGACTCTATCACTCCATCGCTCTCCTTCTTCTTAACAATTATCCAATATTCATCTACTGTAACTCACTTTGTCTTTTATTTTTGCTGTCATCATCCCTTTTATAAATCGTGACACTAATTACTATAAAGATTGTTAATTATATACCTCTGAATAAAAATGTAAAAAAAAGATTGTGAATTGGAAGATAGATGATCGGTATTTTTCTAACAAATGATTCAATAGCCCTTTAAAAAGATACAAATGCATTTTTTTCATATGGGCAGGTCTTGTCCACAAGTACCTGGTTATCTGGGAGAACAAATTAATCCTCTCAGAGAATTGTAGATTTTTTGGTTTACACACCCCAATGCATTGAAGTGCGAAGGAGGCGCTGTTTCCTTTTTAACCATAAGTCACGGTTGTTTTTAAGGATTCTGATTGGTTTACAAGAGGGTTTAATTTAGCAGTACACTGCCACCTATGAGTTTGGAATGTAAAACTGCAGTAAGTGGCGTATTTGTGTGGATGAAAACTCTGCTGAGTAAAATCTTTTTTTTAATGTTACATTTTAAAAAATACCGAGGTACCAGCCCACAGATTCTAAATTGGCGATAAGACTATACACCCTTAACATTGGAATACTGTTAGCTCTAAACCATTCCATTGTATCTCTGGCTAAGGTTGTGTCTTCCTGTAAGATAGGCATCAAGCAAGGGGACTGGACTCATCTTTACACTTCAGAGTTCCAGAACAAGTCAGAATCCTGTAATCTGCAGAAATACTAAAGCGACTCGGTAGCAGTAGGATGGATCAGAGATGGACAAGAATCCCAGAACAGAGAGCTTGTGGATCGCTTTACATCGCCGTGTGGGAAGATCGACCTGATCTTAAACATAATGGAATAAAAGGAGAAGTATCACAAGTATCAATGCTTCAGAAGAGAAAGCAGGAGCGTTATTTGTCCTGTTAATGTTATCTACTTGGTCATGTCTCAGTAAATTTTAAAGGTGGGTTAAATTTGATATTTTTACCCCCAACAGAATTTATTTTTTATTGCTGTTAGCACAGATTTGTGACACCTGAAAATTTGGGTGAGGAGGAGCTGATAAAAGGCTCCCATAAGGGGAGTTTACATTTGTTCACAATATTCTTGCTGTAAATACCTGCTTCGCAGAACTATTTCCTTTGCATTGCTCCCTATAGCATAACGTTTTATTCCATTGAAAATGTTTATACTGGTTCTGCTAGAGGATTTAATAATTTTGAAAATTAACACACTTTTCCAGTTTAATGGTTGTAAACACATACAATAAAAGTAATGTGAACGTAATCAGACTAGGAAGGGTTGCAAGGTCTTTGAGCCCCATACTTCTTAAAACGCTTAATAAACATGTAATAAATAAATAAATCCTCCGCCTCTAGAGGCATCAGTTAGCATTTTAGTTTGGACAAATATCAGGCATGGTGGCCATAGTGTGATGTTATGTGATTGTTTTGAAAACCTTAAGTTCATTAAGTAGTGAGACAAATTTTTCAACAGACACAGTTACCTAAAAATGTTTCTTGCGCAAAAAATGAAGTATTTAAGCCCAACAAGAATATAAAAGGTTGATAAAGTCATGCAATAATCCCATAAGTAGAGTGGCTTTTTGATCATGGGTGAGTTATAATTTCTAGTTTTATCTTTATTTTGTACATTTTAGGTATGTAACAAAGATTTTTTGTAAGACTCTGAGTACGGAGCGCACTTAGATCAAAAACATACAGCCCTGTTTCATACATGAAGAAATGCAGAATATATACGGTGTCAGTGTGAGTTTCTTTCAGCCACTTCTCCAGTTGGCAACAGGCGGTCACCAGTGCTCTTCCTCTGCTGGAGCGCCTTCCACCCCAGGTGCGCCTGGTTGGCGCTGTAGAGCTGAGCCAGTATAAGAGGAGTGGTGGATCAGCTACTCGTCGCCTTAGTTTTTGTTTACTCCCGGTAAAACCTGTTTCAGTGCCAATCTCTAGTTGCTTCTAGTATTTTGAATGTTTCTCGTTTTGTTTCTTCTTGTCTTTTTCCTTGTTGAGTTTTTTATTTGCTACTTTGTTTTTTTCCACGCCTCTAACCTCTGTTGTGCTCACCTCTGGTTACCATCATCTCCAGAACTCAAACTCATCTCAGAATCCTCTCTGGTTGCTCTCGTCCATCTGGTCTCCCCACTCCTCTTGGCTCAGCTCTGTCTGCCCGCTCCAGCATAGCTCCATCAGCTGCACACACTCCCTGGAGAACTGCTTTACCATCACCGCTGAAAGAGACTCACCACTCACTCCTCCCTGGCGACAACTGTTCACTCCACACCAATAAGATCGTTCCATTCATTTTCCCTCACCTGTTTGCTGCTACTCACCTTGCCTGTCCTCACCCTCGGTGGTTTCCCGTCTGCCACGTCGTAGACGTTTCCAGCTCCCTGCCGTTTACTGCCGCCCCGCTGTCTCCCGTTCCTCACTGCTCGTTGCTGTTACCTGTTGCTGCCCTCTTTCCCTCATCTACCAAAATAAAGATCATTGTAAATAATCTCCTGAGAGTTCTCCGTTCATGTTGGTCAGAAGCCTAAATAACACTATGACAGAACACTCAGGCCAACAACAGACCAATCCACCATGGTTCATTCCCACGAGTCCGTCCTTCGATCGTTAACCGAACAGCAAGCCACTACTAATCACACCTTGGATCAAATAACCAACCTCCTCCAGAATCTGGTCCCGAAACCCCTCCGTATGACGGCCTAACAGCTTCCTTCCCTCCGTCACCCCCACATCCGCATCGAGAGCTTCCGGTTTCGGTTCCCCGAGGGGTCTCACTTCCGGTTCCTGAGAGGTATTCCGATGATGACGCCAAGATTGCGTTTGTTATCGGTCAGTTGTAAAGTACAGCGCTTAAATGGGCTGAATCTCGTTTTCATAGATATCCTGAGTTTTGTTTGTCGTTCCAAGACATTAGAAGTGAGTTCATGAGGATTTTTTGTCACTAGACCAATTATTTGACGGTCTCCCGTAAAATGCAGAAAGTAAAAAAGGGTTCCAGAACCGTGGCCGAACTCGCTATAGAGAACTCGCTATAGAGAACTCTGGCGGCCCGGTTGGAGTGGGACCCGTGTGGATTAAAAAGCGTGTTTTTCCACGCTCTTAATGAGCATCTACAATATGCACTCGCCTTATTTGATGAGCCTCCCACGATAGATGAGTTTATTGCTCTGGCTCCCCATGTTGACGGCCATCTGAGAGAAAGGGATCGTTTAAGGGTAAACCACAAAATTTCGGTCAGCCAGGCCCCCGCATTCGTTAAGTCTACGTCTCAGCCTTTCGAAGCTCCCTAGGACTGTTCCTGAACCCCGCAAATCATTGCCCCCGGGACCGGAACCCATACAGGTTGGACGAACCAGGTTAACCCCGGAGGAAAGGCAACAGAGGATGCAGTCGAGGGAGTCTTTATACTTTGGAACCCCGGGTCATTACATTGCCAACTGGCCAACTCTCCGTAAAGAGAATATCCCCGAGAGGGTCCGTCTGTGAACACTAGGCAACAGACGGACCTAATCACTCGTCCTAGTCAGTCTCGTTTTGCCTCACCTTGCCACCGTTTTCACTAAACTGGATCTCCGCAACGCCTATCATCTCGTCCGTATTCGCCAGGGGGATGAGTGGAAGACAGCTTTCAAGACACCTCTAGGACATTTTGAATATTTAGTTATGCCTTTTGGTTTATGTAACGCTCCATCTGTTTTCCATTAATGACGTTCTCCGGGACTTCCTCAAAATCTTTGTTTTCGTTTACCTTGGAGACATTCTTATTTTTTCCCAAAATCCCTCAGAACACCGATCCCACGTCCGTCTAGTCCTCCAATGCCTTCTCCAAAACCGCCTCTACATTAAAGCCGAGAAATGTGAGTTTCACCAGACATCCATCACATTTCTCGGCTACATCTTCGAGGGCGGGCAGATCCGAGCAGACCCCATCAAGGTTCAAGCAGTCATAGAATGGCCCACTCCAGACTCAAGACGACAGCTACAACGTTTTGCCAATTTTTACCGCCGTTTCATAAGAAACTATAATCAGACCGTTTCCCCACTCACAGCCCTAACCTCTGTCAAAAAGACCTTCACCTGGACCCCCGAAGCAGAACAAGCCTTTCACACGATTAAGACCCTTTTCTCTCTTGCCCCGGTTTTAGTTCAACCCGATCCATCTCAACAGTTTACTTTGGAGGTCGACGCCTCAAACCTGGGAGTTGGGGCCATCCTCACCCAAAGATCGGAGGAGGACAACAAGCTCCATCCATGTGCCTTTTTCTCCCAACGTCTTTCCCCGGATGAACGCAATTACGACGTGGGAGACCATGAACTACTCGCTATCAAGCTAGCACTTGATGAAGGGCCTCATTGGCTGGAGGGTGCTAACCATCCGGTGCTGGTTTGGACCGACCATCGCAACCTAGAGTACATTAAATCTGCAAAACGTCTTAATCCCCGACAGTCTCGCTGGTCTCTGTTTTTCTCTCGGTTTAATCTCTCCATATCTTAGAGGCCAGGATCCAAGAACACCAAACCTGATGCCCTCTCCCGACAGTTCTCACCGGATGATTCTTTCACTGCTCCAGCTGCCATAATTTCTCCAAACTGTGTGGTTGGCTCGGCATCCTGGGAGATTGAAGGTATCGTCCAGAACGCCCTCCTCCATGAACCTGACCCTCGGACCACCCCTCAGAGAACACTGTATGTACCATCTTCCGTCTGTTCTCAACTAATTCGCTGGTTCCACACTTCTCGCCTCTCATGTCACCTTGGTTCCAGTCGGAACATAGCTCTGATCTCCTGGAATTCTGGTGCCCAAACCTCCACCAAGACGTCGTCAATTATGTTCAAGCCTGTCCCATCTGCTCGAGAAATAAGACCGGCAATAAACCTCCTTTGGGCCTTCTGCGGCCCCTCGAAATCCCCAAACATCCCTGGTCCCACATCGCTGCAGATTTCATCACTGGCCTTCTCCACGCTCAAGGTATGACCACTATTCTCACCATTGTTGACCATTTTTCTAAGGCCTGCCACCTCATTCCTCTACACAAGCTACCCTCTGCCTTCCAGGCTGCCTGACTCCTGGTAAAACATGTCTTCCGGCTACATGGTATACCCATTGATATCCTGTCTGACCGTGGCCCCCAGTTTGCTTCTCAAGTCTGGAAACATTTTTGTTCAGCCCTGGGGGCCACGACTAGTCTCATATCTGGTTACCATCCCTAGTCTAACGGTCAGACAGAGCGACTTAACCAGGAGGTCGAGGCAGCTCTCCGGTGCCTAACTTCCACCCATCAGACCGACTGGAACCAGCACCTTTCCTGGGCAGAGTATGCCCACAATTCTCACGTCTCTGCTGCCACTTGTTCGTCCCCCTTCGATATCTCTTTAGGGTACCAGCCACTACTGTTCCCAGCCGACGAGAGGGATATCTCGGTGACCTGCGTTCACCATCACATCCGCCGGATTCGCAAGGTCTGGAAGGAGACCCTCGCAGCCCTACATCGATGCTCTGACCAGAATAAGAAGTATGCCAACCGCTGCCGGATCCCCTTTCCCTCATCTACCAAAATAAAGATCATGTGGGACAAAAGCCTAAATAACACTATGACATACGGATCTACATGCACATATTCATCTACGTGCATTTTTCAGTGCAACTTTAAGGTTACAACAACTAAAAACAATGATTTTTTTAAAGTGATATCAATATTGGTACTTTTCTTGAGTGAAACATACCAAAATTGAACTGACTCATTACTTTAAAAGTAGAATATGTGCTGTACCAGGATTTTTGTTTACCATTACAACCATAGTCAACAGTGATAAAGGGATATTTGTTTCATATGTTCATTTCTTTATCTTTTATCCGAATAAGTTTAAGGAGACTGAAAATAACACAGGGCTCCTTATATTTACAATCTTTGACTAAAGATTTCTTATGTATTTGTTTTTTATGCTTAACAGATCTCTGCAGTGAATTAGGAACTAAGTTTTTTTTCTAATATATAAAAAAATGTCATGTTAAAACATTTACTTTTTATAAATTATTCTAAATATGCTTGGAAAGCATAATCTGACATTGCTAACCCTACCAATTAGCTTAAAAATTCTCCTATTTTTTTTCTGTTTTTTCATGACCATGAGAGTTTTGTATGCAATCAATGAGTCAACTGGAGCTGAACATTTAGGTTTGTTTATCTTTAGACATGGGTATAAAAAAACTTGAATAACTGAACACAGAAACAATAAAAACCTGACCTTCATGTGTTTGATGGTGCAACTAGGACACGGTTCTAAAGTGTGTTTTTATAAAGACGTGTTTTGCACTATGTATAGATAGCAGATGTGAAGGTGCTGTTAAATCTTTTGTACAGCTGGATATGATGTATGTGAACATGTTGCACACACATCATATCCACTGAAGAAGCAAATATTTACCCCTTCAAAGATTTATTTCTCTGCTCTTCTGTTTTTGTCACACTAAAATATTTCCGATAATTGAACTCTATTTAACTTCATTAAAAATAACATTAGTTACTGAAGACAATCTTAGAAACACAAAATCAGCCCAATGTGAAAATATTGCCATTCTTTAATTAATTGATTGATTAAATGTAGCAGAAGTGAAAGTGCATTTTACTCAGACTTGTTTAGCCACATAACTACTCAAAACATCACTTAAGTAAAATCGGTTTAAAAAAAACAGAACGTAAGGTAAAAATCTGTAAATGTGAATTTTTAATTTTTAATTGATTAATGGTATATTCAATTCACGTTGATGGAAACACAACTTGTAGACTGACATCGACTAGGAAGTTCAAGCTCAAACAATCAATTTGAAAACTCTGGCTTTTCCCTTTGTAAATAGCGCATCTATTTTACTGCTAACTATAACACTGAATAAACATGAAAAATGTTCTACAGCCATTATTATCTTGTAAGATTTAAGGAAATGAGGATCTAAAGGCATTGGTGCGATATTAATCCTATATCAATGGCACATAATTTTAAAAGAAACCAAGGACAACGCAGTTATATATGTATCTACACAAGTACAACTACAAGAGGTAGAATATCAGTCGTTTTAGAAACTGACACTGAATCTAATATTTAAAAGACCTGTTAAACATCAAGTTAAATACTTTAACCAGTACTTTCTTGTAACTTTGATTATTGTCATTTGCAGATAATGGAGTGATTATGCTGGAATTTCACATAGTGCTCTTCTGAACAAGGTCAATGAAATGTTGAGGGGAAGAAACTTTTTAATAGACGACTTGAGTCAATCTTTTAGGCAAAAATCCATCCAAGAACTTAAGGGGCGCTTCACAAGGAAAGGACTGAGGCGCGAATTGGTGGATCAAGAACCACCAGACCGAGATGGGTGCTAGACATGTGGTATAACTGATGCTGACGTAGGCTAGAAAATCCAAAAAACACAATGCAAGTGAGAAGTTTCCGGAGTCAGTGATTGTTTACGGTGCTAGGTGTCTGCTTTTGGTGATCAACTGGGCCAAGACACTTCAGACACTTCATGGTTTAATTTGCTAACAAGCTTAATAAAGATGCTGATTTTGGTTTTCAGCAGGAAATGGTACCAACAAAGAATACCAAAGAAAGCTGTTCCAGTGACCATGGTGTACCTTTTCCTGATGGCCAGCAAATTTCTCTGAACCACATAGTGACTCTATAAAGTATTTTCAAGGGGAAGATGAGACACCCCAAACTCAACACTACAGATAACCTTGACTTGTTGGAGTAACTTCTTTTCCGTTTATTAGTAGAAAAGTATTTTTTTATGAAATTGAGATGATTCCATATATGCATTTCATTGACAACACTCTGGGTTGACAAGCTGGATCAAAACAGAAGTTCTATTCAGTGTGGAAGTTAAAAATGTTGGCCATATGGAATATTTATATAGAAGTTTTTTATACATATTTATATCAAACTTTTTACAGGTTGATTAGTAGCATATATTACTGTACACACTCTCTTGAGAATAATATGTATAGAATTCCTATCTACATCGACTTTCAGAGTGCATGTGGGAATTTGCCTGCATTTGTTAACGTGTGATTTTTTTTTTTTGCTGACTTTGGCAGTTAACAAAACCAGACATATCTGGAGCATCCTATTAGTCACTGAAATCAGATGAAAGCAAATTGCAAACAAGCTCTGTTTTAAACGATGTTCCAGCTCAACATTAATCTCATAAAAACGACTGGGTTTGATTTTAATAAATGCCCATCAATATGAAGCTGATAATTATAAAAACTAACCGCATGGGAAGCTGGCTTTTCAGTTCTGTCGTGAATAAATAAAACCCCTTGATGAACTATAGAAAGACATGCATAAATAATGATTCAGAACACCCAAACAAAGCATGCATGGCCGACTTTATCAAAACATATTGTACCCTTATTCTTTAGATTAACATGCTAAAATTTTCTTTTCATTTAACTTTGACTGGCACACAACAGATTTTACATGCAATATTTATTGAGGAAAGATGAACAATGGGAAAGCCATCTAGCAAAAGTGTACCACAGGACTTCATATCTTGTATGTTCACCTTAAATAGCCGCAGCTTGATTCCCCTCTTCTCCTGTCTATCACATCGGGCTGCTGAAGTTTTCACGTAGTGTTCTTTACAGTAACTTTTGTCATATGTTTTGTAAGAACTGGGCCAGATTTAGAAAGAAAGGTGAGGAGCTGGAACATTGATTGTGTTTTTATTTTATTTTTTTTATCTTTGTTGGTTTGTTTTGTTTTTGGTGGGGGATGGATGCCTGGTCTGACCTTTAGGGTATATCAAGGCTCTATGCTAAGAACAATCCGATAATCTGTTTTTATTACGCATAACACTTCCTTGTCTGTCTGTCTATCTACTGATTCAATAGGATTTTTTAAATCTAACAATCTAACAATTTTTTTAGCTTTCTATTCATTTCAGCATCAAGCACAAATCTTTTTTTTTAAGTCTTTTAAGTATGGCACCATTGTTTAGTGCTCAATGATTTCATACTGTGCTAAACAGCATAACGATATTGCAATTTAACAGTTTGATTCACTTGTTTAGTTTTTATAATTTCTCAAAAACCAAATCTTTTTTTCTTTTTCTAACTCATAGCGTTCCCATTAAATTGCTGCATAGTCCTGACCAAGATATCATGAGGTCTTCCTTATTCAACAGCATGAAACCTAACATTCTGTCAGATCAGATGTTGAGTTGATCAGGTGTGTTTTGGCCTTTATACTCACTGTTAGACATTCCAGATCATGGCTCAGGAACGACCTGCCTTTTAACATCCAAGCATCGTTTCAATTATTGTTTTATTTAGTTAGTTACATATTTTAGTTTTTTTTGTGTTTGTTTGTTTGTTTTATTACTTCGTTTTTAAGCGTTTTTTTGTGTTTATGTGTTTTAGCACATAAAATTGTACGTGATCACTGCGTTATGGGTATCAGTACTATAGGTATGCAGAAAAAATCAAGTTGGTAAATTATCATGCATACAAGTAATTTATAAATAAAAAAATCTAGTGATGAATAGGTGAATAGATTTGACTCACTGCTTGGCAAGAAACCAGTCTGTTTTGTGTCTTTCTTTCTCTTAATTAATGCATAATAAACACTTGTTAATAATTTAAATAAAAAAGGGAATAAAAACTTACAGATGAATTATCAACATGTCTATGAATTGTTTATTATGCAGCTATAAGTGAAGCATTGTAAAGCTTTCAAAGCTGCATGTTCTTCTGAGTATTTTGAATAAGCTCTAAAAAAAAAGCAGGAAAAAAAGGCAGATTTTCCATAACAAAAAATCCATGACTAACTTGAATTTCAAAGAAAAATAGGTGAAATCCATGACTGCTGAGCGGCCGCTACACAAGGGGTCTACTCTACTGCTATAGCCTTAATCTTTACACAAAAGTGAACATTGCAGTAATATAATGCCTACATGGTGGTGATGAACCCCAAAGACAGAGGACTTGTCGTTGCAAATAATATGATTGTGCCTTGAAGACCTGAGTAGCATAAGGTACCTTTGATAAATCATGTTTAATTATCTTGCAATTTACTCACCCATTATAAAGTCTATTAGACAAAATGATAGTGTAGTTTCTCCCATCATTAATGTGAGGCAGCACTGGGGTGGCAAACAAGATGTTCATCTGTCCAACTAATGTGCAGGCGTGCATGCGAGTGTTTGAGACCAACTCTAGATGTAAAGTCAGGGTGGTGGCTAAGATTAAGTATGTAAACACAGATAGACCAGAAGGCTAACTGCTCTCCTTTAATTGTGTGCGTGTGTGTGTGTGTGTGTGTGTGTGTGTGTGTGTGTGTGTGTGTGTGTGTGTGTGTGTGTGTGTGTGTGTGTGTGTGTGTGTGTGTGTGCATCACTAATTATGTGATTCGTCACATGAACCCTTGACTCTTCTTTTGAGTGCAACAGGCCTAATATTTATTAGCAGATAATGTGGTGAATATGATCAAGGACACTTTCATTATTAAAAGCTACTCTAAGTTCTCTTTTCTTTTATTCCAGCTGTTTAAGAATTCATTGCGATAATATTTCCATTTGTCCTTGTTAATATCATCTCTTGCTTGCTTCTTTTTCTTCCACTCTGAGATATTCTGCTTTGCTGGAGCATTTCACCAAATAATAATAATATTGTAACATTGCTCTCCAGCTCCAAATCAGATTTTTTTTTGCAACCTTTATAACTGTAGAAATTTGTACAAATGAGGACATCTTGAAATCAGAGACAATCAGAAACAAAAAGACGCTAAAAAACAGGAGCTAGATTTGTGTGTGGAATTTTAGAGTATGGTTTTTTACCTTTTAAGTTCCTCTTCTTTACCATTTTATAGGGACTTGGACCAGGCCTCCTAAAAACCTTTATTAACTTTGACCTCAATTAAATGTGGTAAATTTTGAAATGGGCTTTTAAGGACACCAGTTCTGTAAATGGATTGGGATCTTTATCACTAAATTGCACATGGTAACTGCATTTAATAATGGCTTTTGAGTTATCTAATACACACAGCACGGCTGGGTCTGCATCCTGTTGAAGTCAGGGCGGACGGCAGGCAAGAAAGTAAGCACAAGACTTCTTGGTTGGTAAGTTTAAGCAGTTTGATCATCAACAACAGGCTGCTTTTCTAACATCCTGCAACAATTTTCTTTTCTTTTAAATTTGGTAAAGAAAAAAAAAAAAAAAAGATTACAACGTTTTCGCTGATGTTTAGCAAGTCTGAGAGTTATTGAAAAAAACCAAACATGTTTCTTCTAGAAGCATTCCTCAGAAGTCTTTTTTTAATAGTCCTTTCCATGAGGAAAAATATGTGATAGAATTTCAGTTACATTAAAACTTTCTCTTTGTAATAGTACCCAGTGCAAACATAAAAGTATTTTAACACCAGCACCACTTCTGGCAGTGAGTTGATAAACAGAGTAGTTTAAATCGTGCAGACAGTGAAGTATGTGCAGCGTCAGTCAGTGGCTGTGCTCTGGGCCAGGCAGCCGCCATCATCTTATTGATTTAAAGAAACGATAACGCGACTTTCACCCGAGCAGTGCTTCGAGCTGCGGGTATGTCTTCGGGTACCCTTAGTTTGCTCTCAAACAGAGCTAAACAAACCCAACACTGCCTTTTGGAGATCTGGGTAGTTTTGACAGCTAGACATGTTTCTACACATCTGTACACGTATTTGTCATCGCAATTTCTGTGGATTTTAATAATGTCACTCTTACCTCAAACCTACCAACGTTCAATAACACAATAGAACTGCTGTAAGCAAATGTCAAGGATGCTTACAGTGCCACAGCTGTACCTCCACTCAGCAGAGCTGACCATAACATTCTGCACCTGAAGCCACTCTACATCCCTGCTGTCCACAGGCAACCTGTGGTCTCCAGAACTGTTTGGCAGTGGTCACCGGAGGCAAAGGAGACCCTCCAGGGATTCTTTGAGGCAACAGACTCGGATGTTCTCTGCGACGCACATGGAGGGGATATCAATGACCTCACGGACTGCATCATGGATTACGTCAACTTCTGCACCAACACCATCATCCCCACAAAGACTGTGCGCTGTTATGCCAACAACAAACCATGGGTGACCAGGGACATTAAGGCAGTACTGAACAGGAAGAAGGCTGCATTCAGGAGTGGGGACAGAGAGGAACTGAGGAGAGTATAGATGGAAACGAGGGTGAGGATTGAGGAGGGGAAGGACAGCTACAGGAGGAACCTGGAGATCAAGCTCCACTAGAACAACATGGGGAAGTTGTGGAGTGGGATGAAAGCCATAACTGGACACAGCAGGAAGGGCGACCAGCTGATGGAAGGGGACCTACAGGAGGTTAACCAGCTAAACCGGTTTTTCAACAGGTTTGATGATAAAGTCTCTGTCCACCCTCCCCCTCAGATCCTCCAATGACGCTGTTAGCACCTCATCGACCACACCCGTCCACCCTGCACCCCCGTCACACCACCAACTCTCTTCAACGGCTCCACCATCAACAGAGCCCTCCTGCCCCTCTTCATCTGTAGGACTCTCCCCGCCCTCCCCCATAACCATCACAGCAGATGAGGTGAGAAGAGATTTCAGTTGCATGCATCCAGGAAAGGCAGCTGGTCCTGACAGCCTCAGCCCCCAGGTGCTAAGAGCTTGTGCCACTGAGCTGTGTGGGATCTTTCACCACATCTTCACCTTGAGCCTGAGCCAGAGGGTCGTTCCCGACTGGTGGAAAACTTCATGTCTGGTTCCTGTGCCCATGAAGAAGACACCCACCACACACAGTGACTACAGGCCGGTTGCCCTGATGTCACATGTCATGAAGTCACTAGAGCGGCTAATCCTGAAGCAACTATATACCATCGTCGGACCTTCACTGGACCCCCTGCAGTTTGCGTACCAGCCCCGGATGGGAGTGGAAGACGCCATCATATACCAGTTGCACCGTGTCTACTCGCACCTGGAGGAGTTAGGCAGCAATGCGCGAGTCATGTTCTTTGACTCCTCTAGTGCGTTCGAGACCATCCGACCAGCTCTCCCCAGCAACAGACTCCTGGACATGCGGGTCGACGCTCCGCTGGTGGCCTGGATCAACAACTACCTCATAGGCCGCCCACAGTATGTGAGACTGCAAGACACCACACCAGACATCATACGGTGCAGTACGGGGTCCCAAAGGGAACAGGACTGTCTCCGTTCCTGTTCACGCTGTACACCTCGGATTTCAGGTTTTCCTCACAGTCCTGCCACTTGCAGAAATTCTAGTTCGACTCTGCCATCGTGGGCTGTATCAGCAGGGACCACGAACCAGCGAGTGTGGTAAACAGGTTTCTGGAGTGGTGTGGGCTGAACCATCTGCAGCTTAACGTCGGGAAGACAAACAAGCGGGTGGTGGTCTTCAGGAAACAAAGTACCCGCCCAGACCCCATCACCATCAACGGCTCAGCAGTGGATATAGTGGAGGTATACAAGTACCTTGGCGTCCGCATAGACCATAAACTGGACTAAGAACACTCACGCTGTCTACAAGAAGGGTCAGAGCAGACAGTACTTCCTCAGGAGGCTCAGATCTTTCTATGCCTGCAGGACCATGATGCAGATGTTCTACCAGCACCATCTTTTATGCTGTCGTGTGCTGGGGCGGCAGACTGCGGACGTCTGACACCAACAGACTCAACAAGTTCTTTAGGAGAGCTGGCTCTGTCCTGGGACTGGAGTCTGTGGTGGAGGTGATAGAGAGTAGAATGCTGAAGAAGCTGCTCAGCATCAAGGACAACACCTCCCACCCCCTACATGCCGCGCTGATGGCCTGTCAGAGCACCTTTAGCAGAAGACTGAGACCACAGAGAGTGACCAAAGAACGCCAAAGGAGGTCTTTCTTACCTGTGGCAATCAGACTGTACAATTCCTCCTCCAGCTGCAAGAGGGATAATAAGTATAGTGTCCTTGTTGTTTTATGGTGATTGTGTACTGTACTGTGTTGTATGTGAGATGAGTGCGTCGTGTTAATTGTTATTTGTACTCTATATACTCTGGCACAACAATTTCCTCCGGGATTAATAACGTCTATCTTATCTCATCATGTATTATATTAAGAGTATCTGTGTATCCATCAGTTGCATCTGTGAGACCAAAACACTGAACCCCTCCTGCTCAGGCAGTGGGAGAAGATCCCACTAACGTATTGTGATCTGCTATTTATTTCATTGGCTTCTGATAGTTGAAAGTAACATTTTCTTGTTAACTGCCTCTCTGCCTGGTTCACTATGTTGTAAACCACATCTATACCTGCTGAAACAAACAATGACGTCTACTTCAGATGTAGGGTTAACTGTAGCTCAGACCTTGAAGGAAGTGTACTAAAATGAATGTCAACAATTCAACTTCCCGACCATACTGGGCCCTTGAGAGCTTCAAGTAATAAAGAAGAGAAGAAATGCACTTGCTTTACTGGAAAATAAACTGGATAAGTGGTTCCCAATAATTTTAATAAACAGTTCCTTCCTGGGCTGCACGGGTATAGAAATGCATCAGTTAGATCCTTACGAACCTAAAAGGCTGCTAATTTCTGTCAGAAACTAAACACCATGAAGCTAAACCATACCAGGGAACCAAAGTTAAACAGAAACCACAGTCTGGAAGAGACTTAGGGCTCTTTTAAATCTGGATGGTTCAGGGAAGTTGATTTGACAAGGTAGGGAAAGTTGAGAAATTTCATACTTTCAATTTACTTGGTTCACTTTTACGCTGTACCAATGTTGCAGAACAAACTACTTGGAAATCATCAGATGACAATGACAGCTCCTCTCTCTTTAGAGAGCAATCACAAGAAATTGCCAAGTGTAGCAGTTGAGGCAGAAAGGTATTCAGCATGTTGTGAAGTCTATATCAGATCATTGTGGCAACACAGAAAAATCAAGGCGAGTGAGACACCACAATGTACTGTTGTGTTTATGTGGACGTCAGGTTTTCAGATGTCATGTTCAAGAGACGTCCTGTTCTCTCTGAGGGCTAAATTTATTTATTTAGTTTTTTTAAAACATGAACTTGTCATATGCCGAAACATAAAAACTAAGTAAATACTGGTCAGTTCAAATCCTATCAAACAGATTTTTTGTGAAACCATATCTAAAGCAGACAACAGGGTCTAAATAATGTAAGTAAATGTAATCTAAACCTGATTATTATTATTGGCTTTGCGATTGTGACCGATTGAAAGTTTGACAATCTTTGACAGAGGAAGGACAATTAAGGTACTTCAAAGAAACCCGGCAATAGACCCGGAAATAAAGAAAGTAAATCTCCAAGCAACACAATCTGCCCCCTTTTCTTACATAAAAGGTAATTATTTGAAAAATTACCAGGCAGATACACTATTTAAGAGATCCGAAATGTGGCCAAAATATTAAGACGATGTGTAATCTAGCTGAACTTTCTGCATTCTCTCTCAGAACCACAAAAACCCAGTTAAGCTGTTGGCATTTTTCATAGCAAAAGGACTAAACTGGTATGAATATAACCCTCTATCCTGCTCAGCTGAAGCCAATGGATCAATCTTACTTTAACAGCTCTGCTCACTCACACCACTGAACAGACACACACGAACACAGAAACACACACACACACCTGTTTTTATGTATTTACAAGGACTTTGTATTGACTCCATTTCATTTTTTGTATTAATTTGTGTAGTCGTACCTTGATGCTAAACGTTGCCATTACCAGTGCATGCCAAACCCTAAACCTAAACTCAACTCAATTCATGCTTTAAACTTAAGCCACACTCTTGAGCAAAAAACATCACTTCTTTTCATGGGGCCCGAGCTATGAGACCCATAAGGAGCATCGGGTCCTCACAACTTAGTACTTCTAAGGAAAACGGACCTCACAGCGTGAGAAACACTAAAACATACACACAGAAACACACGTAAAGCAAAAGGGGGGCTGATTGCTTTCTAACCGCTCTGACTCTCCATGCAGAACGCTCCCACTGAGGTAGGAACATTCTAAAAGAGTGTAAGGAAGCAAGGAAGGAACATTTGACGAATGGAGCCAAAGACGAAGCAAATGGTGGGAGGTGACATTTTAAGAGAAATTATCTAAACAAAACATAATACCAAGTAATTTTTGTTTGAGTTTTGCACTGTTTTGTTACAAATCATATGCTCTTTCTGCTCTGGGCAGTCTAATTAAGCAGAAACATCTTTGTCCATAATCAAAGGGCTAAAAACAAGGGGCGGCGCTGCTTTCTAAAATATGTAATGTTTCATTCACTCTAAAATATAAAAAAAATAAAAATATTTCAAACTTTATAGGTTTATCTGTAAATTAACTTCCCTTTGACACATACATAGGTGCTTTTACAGTATGCCATGAAGTTAAAAATGAATAAAAAGAGGTACATTGTCAGTGTAATGATAATAAATGCATTGTGTGATGTGACGGGATCACACCCCCTCAGCTTTCAGCGGGGAGGTGCTAAGAGCACATAGATGTTATCACCTCCTTAACGACTTGGAATCAATGATAAATCGTTCTGTTATGGCTTCAAAATCAAACCAGTATGAAGGACTTTCTTGTAGCTTAACAAGTGCCACTTCATTTAAAACCATTTTTTGGAGAGCTGTTTCACAGCTAAAATATTATAGAACTTTAAAGCTCCAAACCACAATTTAATATTTATGCATAAAAAAAGCAGCAAATGTTTGGTAAAGGTAAAACAATGTCTTGCAAACATATACCTTTGTTTTGTTGTTTTCTTTTCCTTTGTCACAACTACAAACTATTTTGCGTTTTGCTATAGACCAACCCAAAGTAGTATAAAATTGCAAAATTAGGAAAGTGATATGGAGTTTTAGGAACTTTTTACATAACAAAGGCATAAAAATGTCCATCACTGATTTTTATTTTTCTAGTATTTTGTATAACCACCTATTGTTGAGTTATAAATGCAATTTTTTTTGGGTTGTGTTTCCACTGGTCTTACTGTACTAATTGTTCATTTTAAAACTGTCCATTCTACGCTACAAAAATACAATTTTTATTCCTGCTACTGACTATAATGATTTAAAATTAAAGATTAAATTAAAATTAAATCAACTTTATTTGCCAGGTACATACAGGACATACTAGGAATTTGTTTTGGTGTAATTACACTGAGCCAGCCATCTGCGGCACCAGACTGGTGTAATCACAACGAGGCTGCCATTTGCGGCGCCAAGTAGGCAGTAGCGCAAAGGGTCTTGCCTAACGACCCACACTGGATGCCATGGGCTGGATTTGAACCCACAACCTTCCAATTGGAAGTCAGCCAACATAGCACTTGGACTTATCCACCCTTTCCTGAAATGTGAAAATGCTTCAATCTAAACCATCCTACAGTAGTTTGGGGTGAATGTTCAGACTAGTTTTCCTGTTGGTTTAAACTTCAAATTTACTCAAAGTTATTTTTTAACTAAGTTATTTTAAATCATAGCCAAAGCCCACAATCTAGAACAGAGATTAGCTAAATTGAATGCTGATGATGAACTTGAAACTTTTACTGACTTAATTGTTACTTCTGGAGCATGTGCTTATCATCTAAAGCTCTTTGAACCAACTTGCTGCTTGAATATGTCATACAAGTAAACTTGACTTGACTGTATGGTAAACTGGATCTATAATTTTTCAAATCAGCTAAAGCGCTAATAGTGGAACTAAATTTCTATTTAGTTTTTTATTTGGGAATGGATAATCCTGATAGTCTTGTCCTTAAGAAATACCATCCTTCAACATTTAGAGGTATACCTTTCCAACATGACACAATTAAATAAACGTCACATTATAAGGCATTTGCAGAGCTAAAGGACATTCTGATGAGGAAATTCAGTTATGTCATTCAGATTTGTTCACAAAGAAAAGCAGGAAGTTACAGGATAGTAGATCTCGAGGACTGGAGTTGTGAACCACCAGTTTACATCAAAGGAGCAGAATGACCAGTGCAAATGTACAGACTTAAATCTAATAGAAATCTGTGGCTTGACTTGAAAAACAATATCCATAGACAGTCTATCTTAGCTTTAACAAGCTGGCCAAGAAATGGCAAAGTTTCAGAGTGTTAAATTGCAAATCTGGTAGAGACATACCCGTAAAGCTATAATTACAATCAAACCTGTGGTTGTAATATGAGAATAAATGAGAAGTCCAATGACTGTGACGGCTTTTACATGATAATTTAAGTGGTTTTAGATTTTGTGATTATTTATGATTTGTTTCTCTGTTTAACTGTTTAAGTAACCATGGAGGAAAAATATATATAAGGTCACTGCTGTACGAAGAATTGCTTATTGAACTGTTGAGCATGTTTACCAGTTGCTGATCGAAACATCAGGTGTTCGCTGAAAAGGAAATTGGAACATTAGTATATGATGGAGACAGAGCAAGCACAAGGGATTGCTAGAATGAGAGAGAGAAGGGGATCCTTCTGCAGGGAAAAAACGCTGCATGCATTTTTTGTCTTGGTAATATTGGCACAGTAGAATGGGTTGCAGAGTTAAAATGGTTTTCTGCGAAGGAATCGAGGCCTGAATGCACAAATGTCATCCTGTATACATGGAAGTGTGTATTTGTTCAATGTATGTGTATAGGCCTTTGCATGATTTTACCTGCAAATATAGGCGATGTTTGGTTGAGCCTCTGAAACATCCAAATCACATGCCGATCTACATAAACAGAAACTGAGTCTCTAACTGGAATGCAATCTTTCCCAGGTCAGACAGATGTATAGAGAGGTATGAAAAATGAGGAAACAGCGTTTATGTGAGTGTTTCATGTTTTTTTCAGCCATGTTAATCCCAGTATGATCATGGATGGAGAGCCATAGTAATTTCCTAACATCAATAGCCTGCTCTGAGATTTGCTGTATGGACTGGCTATCACAGCCAAAACAGTGGCCCAGGAAAACACGTATTTCTAAAAGATGTGTGAAAACAGATCTAAATTCCAAGTCCCACTTTGGGATATAAAGTAACTCTAACGTCTTGTTTAGTTATTATGACTGAATTATTCACCACAGGTGATTTCAAGACACATTAGAAATGTTTAACAGCTCTTTTAAACTGCTGACATAGCTCGTAGCTCAGAACACAAGATGATAGACAGTACTAGGTTAACAAGAATAAAACCATATTTTAAAAACATTTTTCCGAAAACTTAGCCTGGACGTTGCCTTCTACATAATTCCATAATTCCACTTAACTCTTATATGTCTTCCTTGCTGTTTCTGCAATTTCTTCAATTGAATCCTAAGGATGCGTTACATCCTGGCCAATCAGCAAACAGAAAGATGAGTTAAGAATAATATAAATTTTCTGCACTGTTTTAGAACTGTAGTCTACCTATAGTGGTGGTTTGGCAATAGCAGCAGAGAAAGACAATGTAACCGTTCAGTCAGCATTGGCTGAAATCCCAAATATTGATTGATTAACCTCCAACCAGGAGGAATACCTCTCGCTCGTTTTGTCCGGTACTTTGTTCTTCACGGTTCTTCTTGTTTGCAGTGCATAAAAATTTAGCAATGCTTCATAAACCTTCTGAATGACATACATGGTGGCCAAATGTAAGGGATTGAGTCCGTGCCTCAAGCAACCAATCATTCCTCAGAAGCCGCAGGTCCAAATCAAAGTGGAGGTAAAACTTGGTCTTGGTGAAACAAAAAACAATTTTTTATATATTAATTCTACGTAATATGCAATTGGCTGTTTTTTCCAAGGCAGTTTGGTAACTTGAATTCAGTTTTTTAACCAATAGAAATTACATGTGGCAGAGGGATCTGAAATCTAAATCAGTTTTGGAATACTCAGATGATAACTGTTTCCACTATGTCATAGCCACCCGAAGTTATTACATCATTTCTGTCAGGAAAGGAAATTCAGAAGTGCTTTGCTATTTTACTGTGTTTAGAAGGACCAAAGTTGCAGTTGTTTAATTCTAACCAAGCATACCATCTTTTTAATATCTGTTCACCTTACAGTAGCTTTCTTCACATTTAAACACCCGCTAATTATGATTTTACAAGTCTTTGGTTTGACAAATACAGTGTGATATTTTATTACAATTAAAGCCTTCCCCTACGCCATTAGCCAGTAGTCATTATGGTGGCTTTTATAGGAACCTGATTATAGTGAATCATTACAAACCATGAGGTGACAGTAACAGACCAGAGAGTGTTCCGTCAGCTATAATGATTTTTAAACAAATGCTACCTTCTAACTGATTGCTATAAAACATTTAAGTAATTTTAGGAAAGTTTTATTCATTGAGTTAAATGAGCTGATTTAACTTTAAAAAAGGGGGATTCCAGTTTCTAATCAATGTATATGAACATAGTCCACTGTATATAACTACAGTTCACAACACATGTCCTCTAACAGCACTTTAAAGAACAGTTAGATGAGTCCAGTCATACATAGATTTTTGTTTTCTGAAAATAATTTATTTCACTTTTTTACCAGCTTACTCACTTTAATATTATCCCTCACGCATCCTGGTTTGTCAAATTCAAGTTGTTTTAAACATTTTGATTATGGAAATTGTATAATCCTGTTGATATTTCTTGACTCATTTTTTATTTGTGACTATATTATTTAATAAGTACACATTTTAGTTCCAAATGACTCGATGTGGATCATGAAACAGTAGTCGAACTGTCTCCCTCCAGTCCTCAGTCTGACCCTAACCTTATCAGGCATAAATCTTAATCTAATAATTTGAAGTTTATGAACATAAGCAAATGCCTTTCTGAGGTTACCCACTGACCCAAAGATACCCATTAGGTTTAATTATCTGTAATCTAAAACTGAAATGCAGTCGTTTGTTTAAACACCAGAAGGAAACATCTTCTTGGCAGGAGTTGAACTCTGGGCCATGAGCAATAGAAAGCACCAACATATGCAGCATACCACAGGGGTCCAAAGGACAAGCTGCATGCTTAAATAAACCTAACCTTTAGTCTTTATCCCCAACTGAGTATCACATGACTGGCATACAGAGCCAAAGGTTAATGCATCATTTAGTTTTTCAGTATGTGTAATCTGAAAAACTTTCAGCATCAGTTACCCAGATTGTTTGAGTAATTCGAGGAGTTCTTAGTCCAGTTTAAAAACCATCAGAAGAACTCACTCTGAAAGTTTACCAACTATATAATTTACGGTAGCTAGGGAGGACAATTTGGGAATTGGCGTATTCACAGTTTTCTGTAGGAGCCAGTTTATTGCAGACCTACTGTAGGATGTTTACATATTATGAAATTATCTGAACTTAGCTGTGTCAGTCAGAAACAGTCACAAATAGACTAAAGACATACCATATTTGAATAAAAAAACAAAAAACATATAATATAAAATACAACATTATCTGTTAGGAAGGAATGAGGTCCTGCCAATAATGCACCATTGCTTTTTTTATTGGTAGGTTTTTCAGTCTAGGCTTATTTCTTATGTTTTTCAAGTCCATTTCGTCTTTTTTTCAATTTTCTGTCTAAGAATTTGAAAATGTATTTGCTGCCCTCGAGATTTTAGTTTAGATCAGCAAAAACAATATAATATTATACACAAATAATCAGGATAAAGATAAAAAGCAACTCTACTACATAAGCGGAGAAAAACTTAAATCAATTCCCGTCAGTACTAAAACAATTTTACTTGCCATATTCAGTAGAATGTAAAATCACATACATAGAACCTGTATGACAACATAAAGAAAGAAGTAATTTATTTGGTTCATCAAATTAAATGCAAAGTCGCTCATAAAAAGCTATTTCTAATACTGTGGGAGTCCTGTGAACCATAGTGAGAGTTTTATCCTCAAATGGAGAAATCATGCCTCTTTTTTAGGAGAAGCTATCTTTCAAAATTCAAGAATAAACAGACAACTATCTCATAACCCCTGGGTTATAATAAGACAGAGAAAAAACATTTTCCTTTAGGGGACATTTTAATATGTTGCAAAAAAAAGGGAAATTCAGAATTAGCCATGTATTTAACCACTGGTTTAAAACGATTCAACCAAATTATGCAAAGAGCAATCTTGTCAGATTTTCATGGAACTAGTTTAAACATTTGCTAGGCATATGTTTTTTGTTTATTGTATTTGAGCACTTTTTTTTTTTTTAACCACCACAAGCAGGGCCGGACTGGAAGATTTTTTCAGGCCAGGAGTCAGTCATGTAACCAGGCCACCCTGGGTTTGCCAAGCATGCATGTTCCCACACACACACATGTTCCCACCCACACCTAAATTCATGGGCACAAGCAAAACACATTTGTGCACCTGCACAGACACACAGAAAATTCTAAATAAAAGATCACCTATTAGACCTACTGTAACTTCTGAGGTTGTAATATACAGCAACTTTACTGCTGTTAATGCAATAGTACTAAGATAATAAAGATTTTACACAATAATAAGTGTCTAGGTTAGAGCTTTACAGTCAAATCATGTAAAAAATCAACTGCCTCATTGGCACATTATCATATTGGGGAATACTAATGAACCCCAACCTACAGTAAATCCAAGGTTGGAATACACAAATGGGCATGTTTGATATGATACATAACAGCAAATCAGCAACAGACAGAAATGTTTAACAACACAATCAATAAATAGAAACACACTATAACGCCAAGAAAGCTATTATTACAGTTGAGAGCCATTTATGTCAAATACTCTACTTCTCCTGAAGTACCAGCAGGACTTGTGTCATCATCATCACCACCTTTGAATAGCAAACATATGTTTACAGTTCTTCCATTAGCTGGACAAATAAATAATTTAAAAAGTAAATAATAATAATAAAGTGGCGTGTAAATCAGTGATTTTAACTTTCCAGTCCTTATCTTGATTTGAAGGCTAAACTTATATAGGCTCAATATTTACACTGTAGACTGAATGTGTGCAGTCTAAAGTTTCTTTAGGGGTCTCCGTTTGAACTTTAAACATAAAAATGTTGGTACAAATATATTATTAAAATAAAATAAAAATATATTTAACCTTAAAATAATATTTGTACCAACATTTTGTGTGTGTGTGTTTTGTTTTTATAACTTACTTGTAATCTTTATTTTAAAGACAATAAGGGGGGACTGAATAAATAAATCTGTTACTTTTCTGCATTTTGCCGTGTCCTCCAGCGCCTTTCTCTTTTTGTCTCCCTCTTTGTGCCTTTTACCCCGTCGGGAGACCCGAGTCGCTTCTCCTATCTCCTTGCTCGTCACTTGTTGGGCGAGCTGCCGTCAACAGACACACGCCACGCCCCTTCCTCCACACTTGCGTGGTTGATAGGGACGTTTTGGGCGGGTCTTAATCGAAATAAACCAATCATCTTTCCCTCCTCACATGCTGCTGGCCTGAGTGCCTCTAAATAGCTTATCCCAGCGCTGGCCTGTCTATCTGATATTCGCAATCCCGGAAGACTTTTTTTTTTTTTTTTTTTTTTTAGAGAGACGCAGGACGGCAGGCCAATATTAGTCCAGCGCCCTGGGAATACTCCGGGTTCTCCCTATGGTCAGTCCGGGCCTGACCTCAAGTGAACAAGACACTGAGAGTTGTTTTGAATTTAGCCTTGATGCCTAAATGTGCATAAAACATGTTAATGTCAAAACCAGCAAATGATCAGCAAACAGCTTGTGACTTTTAGCCCAAGTACGTGTGGATTAAGCAGGAACTGATCTTTGACAAGATTGAAGAAAGATTGGCCTAACTCAAGTCTGGACTTCAATTTAGTTCCTACACAGGCTACAACAGATTGCCCTGAACGCCTCACGTTCACTGTAAATTTTCCAGCAGAACAGTCCCTTATTTATAACTATTAAAAACTTTTATATTTATTTTCTAATTTTGCACTACTTGCCTGAACTGTTTTGTTCTTGTTTTGCTTTGGAAATTTTCATTCTGATTCTGATTCAGATTCTTTGGAAACTTCTGTTTTTATTGCTTAACTTACCTTTTGTTTTAATAATCTTTTTTCTTTTCTTTAAGGATTTGAATAGTATTAGTGTAGCCCAATTTAATCTGGGATACTTTTTCTTAGCTCTGTATATGTGCAGTCTTCATACAGTAAAGCCAGTTTTTACGATTGAAACACAGCATATATGTATCTATCTGTCACTCAGCTCTTACTGTCCAACCATCTGTTTATTCAGCTGTCATCCATCCATCAACACATCTCAGTGTATATATGTGCCATGCCAACATAAATGTGAGAGTGAGAAGAATTTTCCTGGTTACACTTCTCAACATTCTGTCTGCCACTTGTTTCCATGCCAGCCCCACTCCAGCTCTCGTTCGGCATTACTTTCATGTCTTCTCTTTTCGATCCAACGTCTGTTGCTGTATTTGGGTTTGTCTCATGTTTTACTCTTTGCTTCTGCCTACTTATTTCCTATTGTCTCCTAGGTTGCATCAGTTCTTCGTTTTTGAACTTTAGCTGACAGGTGCCACTCAATATTGCTAGTGATGGTTGCCATGACAATCCATGTCTGTGATATGGGGATTTCATTCCCCAAATGCTGGAGTTTGGGGAATGAAAGTGAAGAAGCACAACTGGTGCAGCAGTAACATAGAAAGGCAATAACTATGTTTAAATCCAATTATCTCACAAATTTTGAGTGGAACAAAAAAAACAAGAAAAAAAAAACCCTAACCCTGTTTGTGCATCCACTGGTTTTAAGCAAAATCAGCAGGGCTACAAAAAGTGTCATTTTGTCAGACTTTTAATACAGTTGTCTACATGACACCTAACTAGCTTTTTTCTTATCTTTTATGATATAATTTTTTTTTGAGATACCTGAATAAAAAACGTAAGATTTTATAAGTTCGCTTATAATTAAATAATCATAAAAGATAGCTACTGTCAAAGAGCAGATTTCCTATTTGCAACGATATAGGAAGTTGCTTTGTTACTGCACCAGCAACACATCTTCATACTAGCCACATGTTTTACTGCCTATTGCTGTTTTTTAACCAATTAATTGTTAAAAAAGGGACAAAAAATGCACCTTAGAACTGTTTCCATCTACTAATGCTGAGTGAATGAACCAGGCTACATAAAGCTTAACTTTATCAGATGTTGTCATTACCCATGGCTGTTATGCCACCACAAACTTATTCAGAAAATCCTTTTCTTATAGATTTTACTGTAATCTGAATGGCGAATAGAATCTGAATAAAGTTTGATTTCACGGTTTTACTGCAATTTAACAAGTCATTTAAATCAAAAACTGCACTCAGACATTGTGTTTGTACATATTTGGCTGCTGACTCTTGACATCGTCAGATCTAGATAAGGCCCTGTTCTGAATAAGCTCTCCAGGTTAAATAAAGGTTGAAATAAAAAGTATGTAAATATATCATTACACAAACAGTGATATATGTTTCATTTTTTTTATTAATGTGTATGATTATAACCTAAAGCTAATGAGAACCCAAATTGTCTGTTTTATGTGAAAAGATTTTCAGAGAAACAGCAATTATTTTTACCCACAAACTTAACCTTATGAACACGTTATAGCCAATACAACGACAGGAAAGGCTGCTAACCTGCTGGTAAATGATACTAAACACCACGGAGGGTAAGAAATAAAAAGTTTCCAAAAATATTTTAGTGGTAGAAAAAGTTGCGTAGACATAACATCAACAGGGATAACAGCCTTCAGAGGACTATAAAAAACTGCTCATCCAGTTTGGTGGGACCTCAAAAGCTGTGGACGGTACATGAAAATGGTTTAAATGCTGTCACATCAACATTTAGATGGCAAAGAGTAGAAGGTTATGGAAATGTTTTGCATTTTTAATTTAAAATTAAGGGTCCCTGGGTCAGGAGGAGCGATGGGAAATCACACAATCCAAGTTGTTTGATTTCTAGGGGAGGAACGTGATGTTGGTCCACTGTGTTTTATAGAGTCCAAAGTCAACACAGCTACCTACGTGGAATCTGTTCACAAAAGGAGGAAGTGAATTTTATTTTAACTGATTTTAATTATTAAGAATAATTTACAGTTCCTTTATCATCCATGGAAAGTTTTCAGTTGTGAGTTTTCCAAAAGTACTTCCTGGTAAGTTAAAGCTTTATGTCAAACTAGTGGATCCAAATCTAGTGAGATTTTTTAACACATCTAGGTGAAAGGTATTTTTTGGACAGCTCCATTTTTCTTGTCTTCCTACAAATGATAACCGTCATATTTACTTGTTCTTGAAACCAAATTAGATAATTCCTTAGTGGAATTTAAAATACAGAGACAGACTGAAAGTTCTTTCATGACCTTTTTGACATGTTGTGATGGATCTTACTCTTGGATCTTTTACAAATCACATTTTTATCTTTGATTTCAAAAGTCATATTGATGTCAAATGCATTCGTATTTAATTGAGTGGAGCATCCCCATCTGGGGGTAAATGAAGGTAGTTTGTAATGAGGGTGCTTGTAAATATTCATGTGAGTGATTAAAAAAAAGAAACTCCTAAAATGAGCATGCAAGCTCAGCAAACCTTGCTGGAATGCATAGATCTTTATTAGATGACGCTCACTCCCACTTATATGATATTTTAACAGAGTAATTAGTATTTCAGGAAGGTGCGCTGTATCTTCTTTAAAATGTTAATCAGGTTGAGCAGTGGGAGTATTCAAAGACGGAAAAGATGTGCTCCGCGAGCCTGCTTATACTCTCGCTGATGAAAAATGCTAAGTACCTAGAATGAATGACTGGATTTGAATTTAATTTAGTACACAGGCAGACTAGCGATTACTATGCAAATGATGGAATTTGCAGGGGCATGGCATTATTAGAATGGGCAACAGAGAAGAAAAATGATGCCCTCATGAGCTGAATGATCTGGTACAGAAAACCAAACTGTTTACTGTTGGTTCAACATTTGATAAGCACAGCTAGACTCAGTGGTTCAACTAACGGCTCTTTGGAATAAAACAATAAAAAAAAAAGGTTTTAATGCTGTTTTTAAATTATGTTTCACATTGTTCTCATTTCAACATACAAAAGTACAGGAATCTGTTAAAAAGCATTAAATAAAAAAGCAAAGTAAATGTAAAAATTTTTACAGTGCCCATAAAATGTCTCTTTAGATGTTTATGGAAGCACACCATATTTAAAATAAAAAAAGCATCCATAAATTTTCATTTTAAGAGTGTGGCTGTATTATTAGACTTCTAAATAAAATTAGTAATCAATAATCCTATTTATATTTTAATTTCCCTCTTTAAGATTGTTCAGTGCTTCACTTAATTAAAGTCCAAATAAGATTTGAAATTCATTTTTCAAAATGTGTTCCATCAAATTTCAATTTAAAATGTAAAATTTTCATTAAGGAATGTGGTTGCATATATTCACTCAAAAATAAAAATTAGTAATCAATCATCATGTTTGCATTTGCATTGTATTCTACAAAACTGTATATTTGTCCCATAATCCTAAAGAAAACAAAGGTAACATTGCTTTTTCGTTTTCGAGTTCCGCCCAAAATGCAATTAGGATTATTGATTACTAATTTTATTTATGAGTCAAATTATGCAGCAACATCCTTAAAATGAAAAAGCATTTCTGGAAATGCTTTTTCATTTTAAATATGGTAACGGTTTGGCTTCCATGATGTTTTGCCCTTTTTATTTAATGAACCAAAAGTTCATAGACTCAAAAGTTTCAGCCAGACATAGCTGATGCTATCTGCCTGCCAAAGGTTTGTATGTAAAGCCAGGTAAATAGGTGGGAGGAATCAGGGTGAGTAGGTGCAGTTAGGGGAGATGCAAGAGGAACACAGACACCTATCAACCTTCAGAAGAGAACTGGAGTAGAGTGGGATATGATTAAAAGTAGACAGACGGGCCAGAAACCCACATTTTATGATAACAGAATCTTTGAGGAAAGAAAGAGCGGTATCTACATTTACTTTTGGGTTGCCAGTTAGAATCAATCCTTATTGTTTCTCTGTTTCATTATGAATGTAATGCTGACTAATAATATTACTGTATAAGGTCTTAGGTACTATAAAATAAATGTGTTATTGTAAAACATTTCTAGTTGTATTGAAATATATATGTTTGGAGTAAGATTTCAGTTTGCTTTAGGAACTCAATCAGTGTTTACTTCATGTTTGAGTTTCTATGATTTTCTATGTTTTTTTATTTCTCAAATCCATGAAAAATAAATCTCATTCCCTTCCTGCCTGGGAATCAAGCTGTAGAGGAATCCGTCACAGGTTCTTTTGGTGTGTCAGTTGTGGCTTTTTAGGTTGGAACATGGTGAAGGGCTTTTTGAAAATGCTGGGCTTTTTTTTTGTTTTTTTTCAGAGCTAATGTAGCTTTTTTCATTTTATACTGATATATTCCAGCCAGTTTTTCAAAAGTCAACTCATTTGTGGTCTCGTTTCATGTGCTAACTAAACCATACGAAAGCTCATGAAAAGAGTGAGAAACGCTCGGATGTTGGATCACACAGACCTATTTGGCTTCAGAACGAGAAACCCTCTCATCTTTAAACGGCTATTTAGTGTTAATTAATCCCTTCGCCTGAAAGCTCGCCGCTGCCGCTCTTTGATTGCTAGACGTTTAGGCTAAAAGTACTCACAACACCTTCCATGGCTATGTTATTGAGGCTCTTAAAATCTGATTAGACTTTCAATACCATTTCTCTCCAAAACAAACACAGGCAACGCAGACTAGATTAATCTTACTCAGAAGATTTATACTATTACTGATGGAAGAAATTCCAAATGGTTTCAAGTTTCCATACAGCTCTGCTGAGCTACATACTGCTTGTCCCAGGTACTCGCAGGGTATGTTATGTGGATTCTCCGGACTAATAGCCAGTCTGTAACAGGGGAAAATATGAAAGTAAAATCTATATCAATTTACTAACTTCAAATAAGGCTGTGATTTTGCTTGCCATTTTGTGTTAGTAAAATCCTTCTTTTTAATCCATGATGTTACATTAAAATAACAGAAACACGATTGTTGTTTTTGTAACTTGATATAGCTCAAATGTTGAGAAAATACATTAATAATTTTGCAGTGACATCACAACTGACACATTATGTCATTAAACCTTGCCGTACAACTAAGCATATCCAGGTTTCTTCCTGTTAAAGGGGAGTTTTTCCTCTCCACTGTTGCTACATGCATGCTCAGTATGAGGGATTGCTGTAAAGTCAAGACAACACAAGCCATGATGTATTTATGATTTTAATAGATTTTCTTGTAAGGTGCCTTGAGATGCAATCTGTTGTAAACTTGCGCTATATAAATAAACTGATTCTTGATTCTTGATATCCAGCAAAACGTTTTTGTTGAACCAGTTTCCACTGTGCTTATTAATGCGCATGAAGGTTATTTTCTGATGACTGAACTATTAAAATTGTCAGCTGTGGTCTGAAGTATCTGTTGATGTCCGCTAATCGCCAGCCAATGTGAATACCAGGACTTCACTTTGCAACACATACGTAAATACAAGGAAATGGAAAACAGAAGGAGACTTAATATGTATGGCAATCCTCTTTTATTATACCATTAACAGTGTGTAGCAATACACACTGTTCTACAGATATCCAGATTATACCTGAGACAAGCAAACTAAATAATGTAATCACTGTAGATTTTTCCTGCTTAGATTTGAAAAGTCTTCCTTACTCTTTTTTATGCCTATCTTTTACATATGTATTTCTCATACCAACATTTAAAACGCTGAGAAAATGTTCCTCTAAACAATTTCACAAACAGAATCTGCTGTGGAGGTTATTAAGCACAAGCTGCATTAGTGCCAACAGATTTTATAGATTGGCTCAAATCTGACTTGTGGTTTCCTCAGTTCTTCTGTGTAAACATCTGACTGTTCATTAAGATTCAACAAAAGCCCACTCCAATGTAATGTATCATCTTTAGTTGACATAGATAAAGATGGATGAAGAGAAATGTTTCATTAAAGTTAAAAAAGATTCCCCTTGAGATCAGATGTTCTCTATCTAATGTGATGTTAAGATTTTATGAGTCTTTCCATGCTTGCGGAGCCTTGAGAAAGTTAACCTACAGACTGTTGCTCTGTCGGTCATACAGAACACAAAAACATATCTGTTTTGGTTCTTTCAATCCCCACTGCTTGTCCCTGGTCCCTTTACACACTTGCTGTCTGTATCCATCCTGCGAGACATCAGTCAAACATGTGCTAATGTTCAGCTTCAGAAACAAATTTGTCCTTTTGTTAAAACTGCAGCTAGCATTTTAAGAGAGTTCTTTGAATTTTGTTTTAAATAACCAAATAAATTTAGTTATTTAATAGACAATGCTCTTTAGAGATTTTTTTTACTTTCTTTACTTTAAACAAGCTGGTTGGTCAAAGACTTAACGTCAATCAAACGTACACAAAATTGTTGGATCATAAAACTAAATGCAGGTTGTTTCATCAATTTTGGCATTTCGTTGTAAACCATGAGTCGACTGGATTATTTCAAAAGACAGGAGGATTGTGTGTCTGTCGACACTATCAGTCGAGGATGTAGAAGATTTGTACATAATTGGATTTCTGTTGGGAGGATTTCTGCTTTTTGGAGTTGGTGGTTACCTAATATATCAACAATTACGGGAAACTTTGTCTTGGCGTGTGTGAGACACTCAGACTGAAATGCACAATCGTAAACTGGATGTGATCCGTGAACAGAATCGCGGGTGAAGTGGGATAAATCTTGGAGGAAGTTGTTCTCTTAGACTGACAGAAACGTCCAGAATTTGGCTGTTTGGATATAGCCATCGAGTAAAGCCAGACAGGGCCCTTTTCCACCAAACTGGTTCCAGTGCTGCTTAGCTGGGCCCAACTCTTTCAGGGGTCAGAGGAAAACACCGATTTGACGCGATGACGTCAGTGAAAGGGGGCGGGGCTACGTAATCACTATTAGCTGGTAAACAGGAAAAGAGCAGTAATTTTTTAACAACAGTGGAGTTGCTTGTGCGACAAAAGAACCAAAATGGATCAGAAGTCAAAGCAGCAGTGGTCAGTGGAGGAGACAAACTTCCTGCTCACAGTGTGGTTCTCCACCGAAATGTAAAAAAAACCTTGAGGGGGCTTCACGGACCAAACCGGTGTTCCAATACATCCAGCGAGAGATGGCTGAGGGAGGGTCTGAGCGCAGTGGTGAGCAAATTACTAACAAGCTTAAAAAGTGTTGTTGTGGCGGTTAGATTTGGCGCTAAATCTACGGTCTTGGTAACGTACGCATACGCATGGAGCAACATAATGACGTAGCTTTCCAGCCAGCACCGGTGTGTGGAAAAACAAATGGTTCATTGTCGGTTTGCGCTTGGCACCAGCCGCGAACTGACTCTGGCACCAGCACGGAACCAGCCCTTGGTGGAAAACGGGGGACAGAGACTCAACTAAGAGTCTGACTGACAGTAACTATCATTGTTTTTCTGATTTCGGCTCCCTTGGGCTGTTATCTTCGACTGAACCCCTCCCTTCCATAGATCTGTGGAACTTTTCTGAACTGAATGGACTGATTGATAACATCATCAAGGTGTTTTTTTCCCCTCCCCTTACCTAATGTGTTATTGTCTAACTATTATTTCACATCAACTTTGCACGGTATTTGGTTACCTTTGTGTAACTATGCCAAAACCAATGTCCAGTAACGTACTTGGCAATAAAGCTGATTTTGGGGTCTTTTTGAATATGTCGCTAAAAGTATACCCCATCTATGTTTAGGCAACTTCGCCATTTATCTTTGCAGTACATCTTGTTGTCGCCCCATTCACGGGTTTCATCCAGGTTTCCATCCATGATTTCTCTGAACATTACTTTGTTGAGATATCTCTCTAGCCTAACTAGTGTGCTAGTTCCTGCTGCTGAAAAACATCCCCATAGCATAATGCTGCCACAGTCATGCTTTGATGTAAGAAGGATACTGGTCTAAGGTTGAGCCTTAAGTCTCTCAACAGAATAGAATGTTTTTTTTTTAATGATCTGAGAGTTCTGCAGTTGTATTTTGTTAAACTTTATGTTTCTTTTTTTTAGGAGTGGCTTTATTTAGATTGCTCTACCATACAGGCATGATTTGTGGATTGCTGCAGAAAAGGTTATCCTGGAGGGAGTGATCATCAAGTTTTTCGTCACCTTCCTGACTAAGGCTTTTCTCTCCTAATTACTCAGGTATCAAGGTTAGTTCCAGGAAGAGTCCTTGTTCCAAATGTCTTCTATTTACCAGTGATGGAAGCCAGCAGGCTAATTGGGTCCTTCAAAGCAGCAAAATTGTTGTGCATCTTCCACAGATTTAAGCCTGAAGAAAATCCAGTCTCAGAGATATATGGATAATTCCTGGTTTGCACATGTACCATCCACTGTGTGTGCCTTTCCTAATCAAGTCCAACCAACCAAATTTACCACAGATAGACTTCATTTGAACTGTGGTGTTATGACTCCAGTCTTAAGGTTGTAGTTTGTCTTTTTAAAAGCAAATCTAAGTGTCCAAGTGTTGACTATAATCAGCTCGAAGATTTTCAAAAGATTGTAGACCTCAATTTGGTGGAGCAGCAGAGATGACGTTAATAAAGAGGAATGAAGCAGACTGGTGCTCATCCCTTTTCTATCGCTCATCCCACCTAATTACGTTGTTTGCGGCTTTGCTTTCAAAGTAAACTTGAGGTCGTAGTACTGAATTGCCGTTTATGATTTTACTATTTTTCTCCTGTTTATTTAGTTAGGGAGCTAAGTTATTGTCATTTAACTTATTGGTTTGTTTTATTAGGGAACAGGGGTTTATGAACAGTTTCAATTTGTTAGTTATTTTCAACATTGGTTCACTCTGAAGCCAACAAATCTCCTCTGGTGTCAATTTGTCCCTTAATTTGTTTTCTTTAATAAACCAAGGTCATTATTGAAATGAATACCTGTTGTGGTTGTTGGGATTTGTTGAGCATTGGGATCACCCTAAATATGTTGTTGTCATGTAACGTTTTAATGACTCGAGCAGAGGTAGAATTGGATGAAAGAATAATTTATTAGTGGATGATATGAAGGACAAAAACAGGGGACCGGAACGTAGTACAAGCAAAGGCAAAGCGGAAACAACGCGGGATGTAAATAAACAAAGAACGGAAGCAGGACGCGGGAACAATACACGTAAATAAACACAACAATCAAACCTAAACAAACCAGCTAACAAAACATAGAAGGGGGAAAATAACTAACAGACAAAATAAACAACAATAAAAATAACGAGAGGGGAAGCACAGGAAATCAGGGACTACTGAATTGGGAGACAGAATAAACCAAACAGAGAGCGGAGTCGGGACTACAAAATGTAAACAAGAAGACGAGCGAACGAGACTCGGGAAATACAAACATACAAACACTACAAAAACAATAAGATAAACTAGACTAATGATCACGGGAAGAGAGGAGTATACTAACACACAAAGGGAAACCAATTACAACCACGAGAGAGAAGAGACACGTGAAAACCGGAGACTGCAGGACTGAACCAGGGGAGAAACCTAACTGAAGAACCAGGGGAGAGGACAAAAACTTAAGAGCCAAGAACAGATAACTTAATGAGCAAGAGGGGAGGCTTACAGGAAATGTGGGGGAGGACACTCTGGAGTGAAGACTTCAGGGAGGACAACAGACGATCCAGCGGTGAGTGAAAAAATTAGAGCGGCTTAAGTAATAGGGAACCGGGGTTGGATTGGTGGAGAAGATGATTGGATTATTGATGACAGATGTGAATGAAGGATGAGTGGAGAAACAAGCACAGATGAGGGAACACACACACACACACACACACACACACACACACACACACACACACACACACACACACACACACACACACACACACACACACACACACACACACACAGGAAGAAACAGAGAACAGGGGAGTGGAGGAACAAGCTAGAGAACATAACCATATAGAAAATATAAATGAATAGTAAAGATAATAATAATAAAATAAGACAACTTTTGATGAATTAAACAAAGCAAAAACTAAATATAAATGAAAACAACAACAAACTGAACCAAACCAAAACATGGACAGTTGCGATCTGAGGCTTTCCTAGACGGGTCATAACAGTGGAAACAACTAAGTTTTCAGTGTTTGGGGAAAGCCTGCAAATATCTACATTAATGTAATTTATTGGTTTTCTTATTTCAGTACATGACAAAAAATATAATAAAAAACATTTCTGAATTGTCATAAAGAGGTACCTTTGTTTAAAATTATAAGGAAGTATATTAATTTAATACAATTTGAAATAAAATCCATACATTAAATGTAGAAAAAGCTAAGCGCTGACAAAATGCAGTGAAAACTTTCCATATTGACTGTATGGTGTCTGAATGCAGGTCTGCAAAGTTTACCCAACCAAATCGTAATTTTCCACTCATGCAAGTAAATTATAACCACATCTTTATAAATAACACTTTTACACATTCATTGAGGATAATGGAAATACTTATATATAAATATTTATATTTTTTTGCATAAATGAAGATTACATGGTGATTCTAGTCTGTCAATAATTAGTAATAAATATACATATTTAATTCACATCTATAAAAAATAAACAATATACAACCTTGCCCCCCTCCCACAAAAAAAACAACCTTGTGTCTCAATTTTTTTTAAGCATGTTTTGGGATATGGAGTCTGATTAATTCTTCATTTCTTGTTTTAGCTCACATCCCCAAGGAGAGTCAAATGTAGAATTTACTAGTTTTGTCATATGGCATTTTTAAATGATTATTTTTTCTTTTTGTAAAACTGGTTCTTTCACTTTTGGCTGCTCTGAAGCAAACACAGAACAATTAGCCTTTCAACAGCAAGACCCGGTTTAATTGAGCCATGAGAGGTCCGTGACCCTTCACTGCATTTAGAAAGACTGGCATGCTGGATATATGTGTTAGCCTTTTAAATATTGCCTCTTTCTATGGGAACCAGAGTAATAAAAAGATTCCCTGACCATTTTGTGACCTTAAAGAAACAGACATAAGTTTTTATTTCATTTGCTGCAGCTTTAAATATCTGTGTTCAATGTTGGGTCAAAGTCTGATTTCAGGCCAGAAATGGGTCAAAGGGAAGATTAAAACCTAGCCTTTAAATTATTTTCCTGAAATTGATGTCACTGCTCTTTTCCCATGCAACATGAAATATATTCTGTTGGTTCATAGGAAGACAATCCCTTGTGTTCCATACAAATCAGTAAATGGTAATAAGAGAATGGCACAATTCCCCTTTGGTGTGTCTGCTTCATTTTCCAACTTAATATTAACTTAGAACTCCCACAATCGGAAAAGTACATTATACATTTAAAAAGTAGTTTTCAAATTTTGTTTTTTTCATAAACCTTAATATTTAAGTAGAACAAGCACAAAAAAAGATATTAGATATTATTTAGCACAGTGTATATTTCAGGGTTGTTGTTTTTATTTTGGTTTTTCATGTTGTATTTTTTTGTTTGTTTGTTCCCATCTCCTTCAACAGGTGCAGAAACATTCTAGAGGGTTGTCTGGCATTCTCTGTATCACTCTCTCTCCCTCTTTAGTTGTTTCCCCCCTCTACCTCTTTACATCTTTTCCCCCACCAAGTCCTTCTTGTTTCCTCTCAATTCCATCATCAATTGACATGAACACTAAGCAATTTCTACCAAAGTTTTGTAAAAACAAAACAAATAAAAACCTAAAAAACAAAGAGAACCTGACCAAATGCATGGGACACATCACAGTTTACAACAGTAGAAAAACATTATCCACAAGCATTATGTAGGTAAACCTTCCCAGAGTGGCCAATTTACCAAAATTCCATCAGGAGTGTATCCATGATTAATATAAGGAGGTTACTTGGCAGCACTGAACAGCATCTACAGTAATAGTGACCTTACATGATTCAGTGAAGGCCACTGTTCATGACTACTCCATTAGAAATACATAGACTGGGCAACAGTGGGAAAGTTTTAAGGCCAAATCCACTACTGAGAACAAACAAGCCTGTCTCAGGAAAAAAATCTGTGGGCCGAGAACAGACTAGAACTAAAAACTAAACAACATAGCAGAAAAATGAAAGTGTCTTTATGAAAGTGTCAATCATATGTGACTGACAAACATTTTTCAACATTGTTTTTGGTGTTGGTCGTGCATTAAGTGAAAAAAACATGAAAGTCAAACAAACAACACTCAAACAACACACTTAGGTATTTGTAAGTATTTAGATAGAAAATTTTGTAAAAACAATACAATGTCATATTCTAGTTTTATATGCATCAAATAAAGGTTGATGAAGGTGTAAAAAATTCTGATTTAACTAATTTAATTATCCAAAAAGTTTTTGGGATTTTCAACTTTTCAGAAAAACAGACACATTTGCTGAACAATTTCATAATTAGCGAACTTCTTCTTATACTTGTTTTTTTTTATTTTTTATTTAAAGTCAACATGTGGTGAAATAGCATTTTAGTTAGCCTTTTATAATTTGCTGCTAACCAACAGATGGTAACACACACGTTGAAAATTCCTTTTTTTTGAAAATTTGCAGAACATCTGAATGGACACATAACTACAATCTCCCCCCAAAGAGAAACTGAAATTTCTCAACTAGTCAGTAGATAACCTTGTACTGGTATGAGCCGATCAATTCAAAACTGTCCACTGGCATGTTTTACTTGTCAACAAAAAGCCTGTGGAAGAAAATAATTATTACACAATGTTAAAACTGACCACCAGGGGAACAAATTCTACAAAAGGATTAACAGCAGTGCCAAGTATATCAGGTATGATTTTAGGGTTATGAAATATTTTCAATAACTGCAGCTAGGTGTAATTAATACCTAAATTGTCCACAGCATCTGACTCTTTCTATCCCTGCCTGCATTCTCAAATGTCCGAATATACATAATTGTTGTTTCAATTGAAAAGCATGTCAAACATCACATCAACTGTACATTGGCAGTGGTGGATATAATGCTGGTTATGCTTCCTCTTAAAGCATCGGCTGCTGACCAGATGCAGTAAAAATGCTTTCATTAATTGAATATAATGTACTGTATTTTAGTTTTTTTCCATAGATGCTTATACCCCTTGAGAATTGCACCCACTTTGTATATATATATATATATATATATATATATATATA